>LZPO01055178.1:79797-101218 GCA_001675575.1 Neotoma lepida
CTCACACACACACACACACACACACACACACACACACACAATTTAGAGGCTCTACTCCCCTGTAATCCCAGCATTTGACAGGCAGGAGGGTCAAGAGTTCAAGAATAGCCTCAGCTACATAGGAAGTTCAATGACAGCCTGGGCCACATGAGACCTTGACTCAAAAAGTAAATAACAATGAAACCACCTAGAGGCAACCACTGTCACACCCTTTCATCCATGAAATGAAACAAGCGAAAAATTTAAGAAGATCTTACCTCTATTCCAAAAATAAAATAAAAAAAAACACTTCCTAAAGAATGGATATGTGGTTAATAAAAATAATAAAACAAAATTGGAGTGGCAAGATGACACTAAATAATATATGTAAATTTTTAAGTCCATTCTGCTGGAGATTTAGCTTGCTGGGAACCATGATGTCCCTCACTCNTTGGTCCCCATGAATGCAGAAATCCTTTGCTAGGTGCTTTTTCATTCTAATGNAAGAACAGATATTTACCTTGCAGTGTGTGTAAACTGCATAGGTAGAGGAGTGCGGGTCCTTTGTTCCTTATTCATCTGAATACACTCAATTTCCCTCCTTTGTCTCCAGCCTTGGAAAGAGACCCTTGGGAGCCCCCTTCCTGCTCGGTGGAGTTATATCCNCCACTTTCCCTTTCCTATATGCGTGCAATTACCTGTCTANGTCAAACTGGCTTTCCACCTTCCCAGTCCCATTCCAAGACCAGCCAGTCNAGGTTCATTTTTAGAGGAGANGGGTCTCCTTCTCCAGTCTGAGAGGGGAATACATCAATAAGAAAAAAGATGTAAATTAATCTGACTGGGCATGAAGGCACATGCAGAAGCAGGNGGATCTCTGGAAACTCTAGGCCAGCCTGGCCTCCACAGCTAGTTCCAAAATGAGCCCCCTCGTCTCCTCCNCATGATAATAATGATGATAATAATAAACAATAAACTGGCATGAAGGGGGGCTTCTCAACATCTTTTGCTATTGAGACAAATTAACTCCAACTTAGGGTTGGAGGGAGAGCAGCTGGCTCNTGGTNTTCCCCAATACCCANCGTTCTTGGTGAGGCAACCTGACTCCAAATTCCTTTGTACTTTTAAGGTACAAAATAGACTCTCTCATGTGTCAAGTGTGTCTGGTTTGCAGCCCACTGGCCACACAGATCTTATGCAGCCAAAGACAACTGGGAATATAGCTCAAGACAAAAATTATACATGTACTTAAAACGTTATGAGATTTGTTTGTGTGGATAGATAGATAGGTAGGTAGGTAGGTAGATAGATAGGTAGATAGATATAGATACATATCAGTTGAGTGGTTCTCGGAGCTTGCATTTTGTAGATGACAGTGTCATGCTGCAATGACAAAGGGTGACATGCCTGCTGCTGAGCACCTTCTCCTGCAGACTGTGCTGCTCCTTCTCCACCCCATTTTTATTATTCTCCTGAGCTAGAATCCACACTTCTTTGGGATGTCTGTCACTCCTCAGGATGAAGTCATGACTCCCATTCCTCCTACATGGAAGAGACTCACCCATGTCCTGTGGCACACAGTTGTATACAAACACATTTTTTCTTTAAGTTCTTTATCCTAAAACACCCTTATCTTCATCCCCATTGCTGCCTCACAAGGGTCTTCAACAGCAGAAAGTGAAACCCAGAGAGAGTGCATCAGAAGATCATTATTTTGATACCAACTCAATAGAATCGGCTAATCACCCACCCCAATAAGCAGGCCAGTCAGAAGGCTGAAGGGCCCTCTGGTTGTGTGGGTTTATCAAGAACAGCCAAGGAGACCCAGACTCACCAGCCCCACAGGGTGGAGTCACAGCCCTGTTTCCCCATACGTCATCCTACCCACTCATTATTCAAAGAACACCACCTATACTAATGGCCCAGGCTATAAATTACTGAAAGTCACACCTGAGATGGAGTCATGAAACACTAGAAGACAGAGGTGTGTGAGACACATAGGCAGTCACGGGAACTCNTTACAGAAGATTCTCAAGGTGCCTCTGTCTCCTATCCTCTTGGCATCTCACTCTCCAAAATTAAACAAACTCTACACATTGACTTTTCTTTTCAAAGCTCTTTGGTGTTTCTGTTTTCTTTCTTTTTAGATTTATGTGTATGAGTATTCTGCCTACATGTATTTATGGGTACTACATGCATGCCTGGTGCCCTCAGAGGTCAAAAGACTGCATTAGATTCCAGGAATTGTTGTTACAGCCAGCTGTGAGCCCCCATGAATGCTTGGAACCCAACCCAGGTCCTCTGCAAGACCAACAAGTGTTCTAACCACTGAGCCATCTCTCCAGCCACCGCATACTGACTTTGTCAATGTTTATTTGGGTTTCTTGTTTTTTGGATGTGGGGGGGTTGCATTGTTTTGTTTTATTCTTATTTGTATCTGTTTATTTGTTTGATAAACTCTCACAATGTAGCCCAGCCCAGCCTGGAACTTGTGATCCCTGCCTCAGGCTCCCAAGTTCTGGAACTGTCGGTATATTCCCCCACCTCTGCCTTCTCATTTACAGACACTGTGTTGCTGTGAGACTGGGTCTCACATCTCCCAAGCTGGCCTGAGAATCTGCTAAGCAGCAGAGGTCAACTTTGAACGACCTCCTGACCCTCCTGCCTCTGGGAATCACACAGGCATCTATGAAAGGGTAGATCTCACTCAATAACTATTCAGGTTTTGTTTTATGAAACGAGGTCTCACACCTGGAGTCCAGGCTAGCTTCCAACTTAAGGGGCTCCTCCCAGCTCTGTCTCCTTCCTGAATGCTAGAATTATACACTCCTGCACGCCCACACCTGGCCTTTTTAAATTCTGTTTTTATTTTAGTTTTGGTTTTGATTTTTCAAGACAGAGCTGGCCTCGAACTCACAGAGATCCTGCTTCTGCTTCCAGAGGGATGGGATTAAAGGAGTGTGCCTTTTTTACTTTTAACAACAGCATAAGCACAGAAATTCTGGCTGGGACACTTAACATGCATCTGATGATTCTACCTCGACAGTAACCTTAGAGGTGAAGTCGCTCTAATTTCCTCTGGCATGGTTCCATCCGTCACCACCAGGGAAGGTACCAGACGGAGGAAAATGAACTAAGGGCATCTCCGCAGGAAAAACTGAAATGCTCAGAAACCTTATTAACTTACACAAATCATGCTCAAAACATCCTCTTGCCAAACTTTTGACCTAGTCTGGCATTGAGCAACAATAAACCAAAAGTGAAGTTGCAGATACGAATCATGGCTCTCTTTTGACTTAAGTCAAAAGGCTGCACACTTTACTTCTCTCCAAGTTCTCCGGCCTGTTATTTTTATGTGTAGAAACAACCATGTGTACCCTTGCTCTCTCCCTGAAGACCTCCTCATAACCTATGAATAGAGCTGGAAGTTGTCCAAGTGGAAATATAATTCATTAGCCAAAGTGGCAGTTCAATGACTGACAACTTGGTTTTGTGTCTCATCCTCAGAGAAAATCAATTGCCCAACAAATTAATGGTTCCTTCTGTCATCCCTAGAGACCAACAATTAAAACTGAGTTATGTGTCTGCTTCTGGATGGGAGTGGATGCTAATCTTCAAAAACAGGCCCACTGGACCCAAGGAAAGTGGCTTCTGATCTGTGTAACTGTGTCAACCACTCACTGGGAAGCTACAATCAAGTCACTGTACTATCTTAGTTTTCCCTGACCAGAGAAGATGACTGCCAACACAGGCGAGAAGTATNTATCCCGTGAACTAGGAATGTAGCTCAGATGGTAGGAGTGTTTGCTTGGCATGTTTGAATCCACTACATAAAACTACACACCTGTAATCTCAGCACTTGGGTGATAAAAGAGGTTCAAGGTCATCCTCAGCTACATAAGTTCCAGGCCAGCCTGGGCTACATGAAACCGTCTCTGGAAAAAAAAAATCTTGGTTCAACTTTTTTTGTTTGGTTGGTTTTTAATTAAAAAAATACACTGGTATCCACTATTACAATTAGATAACTTTTCAACAACCAACTCTGTCCGTAGCCACCAGACCCACACCTGTACCTGCACAAAATGCAACCCTAACCCTACATACACCGGAGTTAAGAACCAGAGGAAAAAAACAGGCTGTAGTCAAACAGATCAGGAGACTTAAATCCCTAGGCCCTGGAACAGTACAGATGCAAGGACTAGAATGTCCTGTACACGGAAACTTCAGGAAGTCAGTTATCAGGATCCCATCACAGTCCAGAGGACTCCAGATGTGGGGAACCAGACAGATTTGAATGTAGCCAAGCCTTGGTCTATTTTAAATCCCAATTTATATACACCCATTAAGAAAATTTGGAAAGTCCAGGCTCCTGTGTGTGAGTCCCTATATGAAATTCTATTAGCAGAAAGGAAGGAACACTCAATGGGACAATTTAGGTTTCCAAGGCCAGCCATGACAAACTATTAGGGTCACCTTAGGAAAGAGGTATGGCCCTCAAGAATACCTTGTTGTTGTTGTTGTTTTGTTGGGGGGAGAAGCTTACAGACAGTGTCTGTAGTAGTCCCTAACTGACCTCAAACTCATTATGCATCTGAGGCTGGCCTTGAACTCCAGTTCCTCCTGCCTCCAGCTGCCACAATACCAGACCTGTCCCAGTTTCTTAACTGGAGTCATTGGGTTCCTTGTCCACACAACAAGTCTAGCGAAGTCACAGAACAGATCTTATCTGGGACTCACCCCTTGCTACTCTGGGGATCTGGACAGCATGCTAATGGCTGACCTTGCATCACCTTGGTCAACATACTGTTAGTACCAGACATCTTAAAGAGTGGGTCACAACCCCGTACAGGATCATATTGCTGACTGAATATAGGGTCATGAAAATGTGGCAACAGTAAACGGTGGCTCCTGCAACCATCAAAACTTAATTCTAAGTGAAGTGTAGAATCCTAGGTGCTCCCGAAGTGCCCACCCGTGTTGCACGGCACCACTTCACTACAGCCTTGGCTCTGAACACATACATGCACATCATGCATTGAGCATGCTGCCATGCACCACTGATGAACGTGCCTCAAATGGCTCAACCAAGATTCGAGACTATGAATGGCAACATATGCCTGTACATAGAAAACCAAGCCTTTACATATTGACATCCTTCCTCAACATGTATCAAATTATTGTATCTTTGAACTGCATTATACCAGAATATTTAATTGTAAAAATTACTATTTGAGTTCCTGACTTGAGCGTAACTTTTTTAAAATCATTAGAGATTGGAGAGACGGCTCAGTGTTAGGAGCAGTTACTGCTCTTCCAGAGGACCCAGGTTCAGTTCCCAGCACCCATATCCATGGCCCACAATCACCTGGAAACCTCTAGTTCCAAGGCATCCAAAACCCTCTTCTGGTCTCTGCAGACACTAACACTCATATGCACATATGCACACACAGAAACACACTCATACACATAACAATATTTTTAATCATTAAAATAAATTTGGGGGTCAGAGAGACAGCTCAATGGTTAAGAGAACTGGCTGCTCTCGTAAAGGAGCCAGGTTAGTTTCCAACACCCACATGGCAGCTCACAACTATATATGACTCCAGTTCTAGGTGATCCAACATACTATTCTGGTCTTTATACAGTCACTGTATGCACATGGCATTCTTGCATACATGCAGGCAAAACACTCACACATATAAAAAAGTAAAAATAAATTAAAAATTAAAATTTTAATGAATTTTGGCTTGAGACTAGGATAGAATTTCCAACCATTTCTAAGATAGCCCTAAATGTACTTCTGCCATTTTTGTACTACATATTTATGTGGGGCAGTGTTCTCACCATCGATGTCCACAAAAGCAAGTTATTGATCAACTCTGGAAAACACTGAAGACGTTCTACACATTGTACTAGCAAAAACTCAGCAAAGACCCAATTCCTTATGCAAAAATAAACAGCTATATTCATCGCTTCAGTGGACAAGTTAATCTTTAGTAAATGCTAACATATAACAAATCATATCAATTTCACTGATATATTCTCAGGAAATATTTGATGTGTCTGTCAATTTTATATACCTATATAACCAGAGTCCCACAAAAATTTCTTGGATGATGTGCTAGTCTGCTTTCTATTGCTGTGATAAAACACAAATCAAAAACCAACTTGGGGAGGAAAGGGTTTATTTCACCCCACAGATTCTAGTCCATCATCCAGGGAAGTCATGGTGGGAGCTCAAGCAGACATCTGGAAGCAGGAACGGAAGCTGAGGCTGTCTAGCAGTTGTTCTCAACCTGTGGGTCGCNATCCCTGGATCAACTATCAGCTATTTACATTACAATTCATAACAGTATCAAGATTACAGTGATGAAGCAGCAATGAAAATAATTTTATGGCTGGGGGTCACCACAACACGAGGAACTGTATTAAAGGGTCGCAGCATTAGAAGGTTGAGAACCACTGCTGTAGAGGAATACTATTTACTGGCTTGCCCCTCACAGCTTCCTCAGCCTGTTTTCTTATACACCCCTAGACCCCATGCCCAGGAGTGGCATTGCCCAGATGGGTTGGACCCTCCCATATCAATCATCAATGAAGAAATGCCCCACAGACTTGCCTACAAGGTCAGTGTGATAGACGCACGTCCCCAATGAGGTTTGTTCTTCCCAAATGACCCTGGTGTCAAGCTGATTTAAAAAAACAAAAAACAAACAAACAAAAAAAACTATCCAGCACAGATGAAAAGGGGTCCAAAGTAGAAAAAGTTTAAGAACCTTCATTCTAGCACATGTAAAAGAAGGAAGTGGAAAAAATATTTACTATAAATATTGGCATTTCAAAGTTTCACTATTTAAAACATAAGCTACCCCTCCCTCCCTCATGTGTTTCCTCTCTCTCTCTCTCTCTCTCTCTCTCTCTCCTGTTACACACAGTTAAAGCACCAATTCCTCACCAATCCCATCGAACATTGTCTTTTACACAAACCCGTTTCCACAGAAGCAGCTGTGGTCACCGTCCCAGGAAAACCACCTTCCTTCCCACCTCAAACTCCATTTCCATTAGAAGGAAGTAACAGGGCAGGAAGAGCGCCCCAAAACACCCTCACTGGCACTGAGATACAGGGACTTCCTCAACCGTCTTTGCTTTGCTCACAGACCCTTTGTGGGAAGTGGAGTTTATTACATTAACCCTGGTCTTTGGGGCTGGGTGGTTTTGGTGGTTTGTGGGTTGGCTTGGGTTGGTGGCTTTGGTTTTGAGTTTGGTGTTTGGGATGTTTTTTCCCCAGTGGAATCACAGCTTTAAACATCCTAGGCAAAGCTCTACCACAGCAGGGCTTTCTTTTTCTCTCTCGTTTTTTTTAATCTACATTGTACGGTAGATAGTTAAAAATTGGGAAGTCAGCAAGTGAACCTCACCCTATGAAATCAGGACGCTTTAGGAGGCAGACTTGAAGAGGCTGTTTATGGACATGATCAGGAAAACGGATTGAAGCAGCAGCTTCTGAGAGCCCCACCTGCCTCCTTCCCTTCATACCGTCACCTTTGCACCAGCAAAATATTTCTTTTCTCCTTCTTAAAAATGTTATTACTATATGTATATGCACGTGCACAAGAGGAAAGAGCCACACATGTACNACAGTGCACATATGGAGGCCAGAGGNCAACTTTGTGGAGTCAGGTTCTCTCTTTCCACTTTCACATGGATCCAGGGACTGAACTCGGGTTGTCAGGGTTTATAGCCGATTTCACCAGCTGAGCCATTTCAATGGTCTTTTTTTTTTCTTCTTCTTTGAGAGAGGTCTCTTGTATCCCGGCTGGTCTCTGACATACTATGTAGCCAAGGATGACCTTGAACTTCTGATCTTCCTGCCTCCACCTCCAGAGTGCTGGGATAAAAGGTGTGCACCACCAGGTCTAGCTTAACAAAATTTCTTTAAATCCTTCAATGTTGTGAATTCTTATATCATGAATCAAATCATATGGCAAGAAATGTAAGGAAAAGAATTCCAGAACCACTAGGACGATAGTAATTTTGATAAATAAACTTTAAAAGCTAAATAAAAAATGTAGTTTGTTTTCAAAATATTTTCTCCTGTAGTCTTTTGGTAAGATGTTAGTAAGTGGGTGATCTCAGAGAGGAACAAAGTCCACCAGTTTTTACCCCTTACAAATAGCAGTTTGAGCCAGGCAGTGGTGGAGCATGACTTTGATCCCATCACTCAGGAGGCAGAGGCAGGTGGATCTCTGAATTTAAGGTCACCCTGGTCTACAGAAGGAGTTCCAAGACAGTCAGAGCTACACAGAGAAACCTTGTCTTGAGAAACAAAACAAAACAATGAAAACCCAAACAGCAGTTTCAGCAAATCAGCTCAAAATATTTTCTGCTTCCAAGATACATTTCTTTTAAACAACATTCTCAACTCTAATATTCCTGCTAGCCCCAAGACAGAAGAGACTAGTTTAAATGGCATTTTTTTTAAAGATAAGAGCACTCAGGGAGGTGACAGAGGACAGTGCCCCAACCTGTCTTCTACCCACAGTATCCAGCAAATCACAACACTGTCAGCTCCCAACAACAGGAGGGCAGTGCTCCATGAAACAAAACCTCGTAGGTGAAAAGCATTTTGCAATGTTTTTTTGGTGCTCCTGTACAACTTTGAGGAGGTTACGCAAAATTCAAATGAGCACACTGTTGGATGCTTTGAAGGACGGCTATCTCACAGATAGTCAGTGCAAGTGTCTGGTGAAGGATACAGCAAAGGACGAGAGGGGGGCTGGGAAGCCAGGACAGTGGAACAGGAAGATTACATCTTCCAAGCTGACAGCAGATTTAACTGTCTTAATCCTGGTGCTTAAGATCCCAGAGAACAACCTTCCAGAAAGCAGATGTGGGTAGCCAACAAGAAAGTGTCATTCACACCTGTCAAGTCAACAGTGACTAGGGAAAAGACAGCCACATATGACATACGAATTTAAATAACGACAGTTTGGGAAGGACTGGGCAGTGGTTAGCCTCCATTCACTTTCTACCTCCCTTTATGTTCTGTGGCCCACCCGTGGGCCAGTGAGATACCCATGCATAACTCCTGAGCTTCCTGCCTCCACCCACCTCCCCAGTGCCAGGATAACAAGCGCACGCCATCTCCCCTAGTTTATGCAATTATGGAATCCAACCCAAGGCTTGGTGCACAGCAAGCCAACACTCTTCTGGATGACCGAGTTACATCGCTTATGTAATGCTTTCCGTATTAGGAGCTCTAAGAAGTACCTGTGGAGTATTTTTAAACTCATTTCTCCCTCAAATTAGCCCAGCACCCACTTCTTTGCAGCCACTCTGATAACTGGGAGTTCTAACTAAACATCTGACTCTCGGCTTCNTCTAACCACCCAACCACCATACTACCAACTGGTTAGCAAGAAAGCANATGGGAAAACANCTAGAAACCATCTTTCTGTGCTGGCCATGGGGCACANGCCCTTAATACCAGCACTTGGGAGGCAGAGGCAGGAGGATCTCTGAGACCAGGCTGGCCTAAATAGAGTACTCTAGGACAGCCAGGGCTACATGGGGAGACCCTGTCTCAGGTAGGGCTGGTTCTTGGTGGTACATGCTTTNAATCCCAGCACTCTNGAAGGCAGAGGCATGAGGNTCTCTGTGAGTTCAAGGCCAGCCTGGTCTACATAGCGAGTTCCAGGACAGCCAGGGCTACATGGTGAGACCCTGTGCTCCAAAACTGTGAGCCCTGCAGTCAGTGCCACCCCCCAGGGGAATTCTGGGGCTCCAGAACACTTGCAAATGTGTTTCCACTTTATTCTCCAACAAAGCAGGCCTTTCTCACCTGAAGAGAAACAACCAGAGCTATTTGCTGCTGAGTTTCCCCCAAGGATACNAATTTGCCAGCTCTCAGCCACANTTTAGGATGTGACCCGGGCCCCTCCTGTCTCNAAGAAAGAACAGAAAGTGCTGTGAACACAGAGTCATCTTTGTCCTTTTCTTGTGGCGGACACAGTAACCCCATCAGAAATTTATCTGGCCTGAATAAACAAANAAAAAANNNTTTTAAATCTGTTTCTATTTCTGATATTACAATTCTTCAGGAAGTTTCCTAATTTGTTAAAGTGTTTAGAATTCACGTGATTTTCTGTGAAGATAAAATTTCCTATAATGAATAAGTTCCTTCTAACTCCTCTTCAAGGACTAAGCGCACAGGGGTCTTCAGTTTCTTTCATGGAATTTCAAACTGAGTTTGGAGTTTCTGGAGAATAATTTTTTCCATTCTCAAAGCGCTCCTCATGGAATAAACCCTGGCCTCACCCCAGCCCACCCCACACACTGCATACATAACCTTCAACAAGAAACACAGGCCAGGGGAATACAGTTCAACAGTAAAGTACATGCCTAGCATGTGTGAGGCCCTAGATTCACTCTCCAGCTCAGAAAAGAAGGAGGGAGAGAAGGGAGAGAAGGGGAGCATCTAGGTTGTTTTCTCTCCATTGCTGAACAATTCAATCAAACCTCAAAAGATGTCTTACATAGACTACAGTATTTTCCTCAGTAGACAAAACACTAAACACTGAGAGATATGGAGAAGGAGCAGGACCCCTAAGATGCAANGAAATCCATGTGATACATNNANCAGAAACTGTCCACCAAGAGAGATCTGAGCTCTGCAGCACCTTTCCCAATGCTCAGTAATTGTTCATTCCTCCTGATAGCTAACGGTGCAAATAAAAGTGGGTCNTTCTCCTGTGTAAGAACAAGAGGACTCCCCTCTTAAAGGTGATAAAACTGGAGGTGCTCTATTTGAAAATAATAAAACAGTAAAGGAAAAGCTAATATTTATTTAGTACCTAATTAGCACCACATACTATCCATGAACCGTGACTGTGGCAAGTCCATAAAATACATCCCATCTACTCGCTTTAGGGAAACCGGGAGATTAACCTATCCAAAACCACACAGTGAGTGATTAGCAGGACTAACTTGAACCCAAATACACTAGGCTTCAAAGGCCACGTCCTTAACCACTACAGCAAGAAACCTAATAGGCAACATATGTCCAATCCTCTCATTTACTGCATAACTCTGTAGAGAAATTTAATACCACATGTCTTCAGCCATATCGAATCTCATCCGATCCTGGAAGCCAAGCAAGGGTGGGCCTGCTTAGTACGTGGGTAAGAGCTATTTATTTACACATTATCTGAACTTTCAACACAGGAACGAACCAGATGAAGCCGGCCTCGTGGCACAAGCCTGTAAATTCCAACACTGGAGGAGGCTGAGGTAAGAGGACTTTAAGCTGGAGGCCAGCCTGGGTCACAAAACAAAGGTGATGAAAGGAAGAGGAGGAAGAGAGGGAAGGAGGAAGACTGAGATAGACAAGAGAAAAGTGAAGAGATTAATCCTGAGACCAACGTAATTCAGGGCTATGTTCATTTATTTCTTGTTTCATGTTTTTAATGTGTGGTTGGTTTTTGTTGTCATTTTGTTTTTATTCTATATACATAAGGTGCATTGTCTGCATGTCTGTCTATCTATCATTTGGTGCCCTGTGAAGGCCCAAAGAGGGTGTCAGATGTCCTGAAACTGGAGTTCAGATGGTTGTGATCCACAGGTCCTCTGAAGTAACAGCCAGTGCTCATAACCACTGAGCCATCTCTCTAGCCCCTGTTTTGTTTTGTTTTTGAGACAGGGACTATAGGACAAACTCGCCTATAGATCACTATGTAACTGAGGGTGGCCTTGGACTTCCAGCCCTCCTGTCTTTCCCTCTCTCCAGTGCTGGGTCTACACACAACCAAGCTTTGTTTATGCAATCCTGGGGAATCAAACCCCGGGCCCTGTGCATGCTAGACAAGCAAGCCACCAACTGAGCTACATCCCCAGCCCAGGGCCTCCTGTGTAAATTACTATTTCCAGAAATTCTCTGCTCTTTTCAGAGAGAGAGACAATACGGAAAAAGAAACATGCTTTTGCCCACTATTACATTCGGTTGTCAAACTAGTATGATAGATTAACTAACAAAACTGGTTTTGCAGCAAATGAGCCGCTCATGGTCTCGGAATTCTTACCCTGGTTACGTCTAGAATCTACCACTAAGCCAAGACTATTTAACGTGGGTTAGGTCTGATGTGTGCTGGGCTCTCAGAAGGGAGGACTGAAAATAAGAACCAGTGTTTTACAACACCTCAGGAACAAACCACAACACCAAGTATCTAGGTGAAAAGGAGAGCACAAAGTGAATTACTGCAAAGCTCCAAGGGTTTGGAAATATTCAAATGAGAGAAACATAACAACCGTCCATAGTGATAATCTCTAGGGAAGGGCTGTAAGAGCAGAAAGTGAAAATAAAACAAGGAAGCAATCTTGTGAGTGTGTGTGTGTGAGTGTGTGTGTGTGTGTGTGTATGTGTGTGTGATTTGTGTAATGAAAATGAAATCTTTAAAGACACTTAAAGTCTCAGACTTGAATTTTTAAATGTAGAACGGGTGTTTAAATTTTAAGTTATTTTTTTTTTGCTTTCTTATGTATTGTGTTTGGGGTCATCTGGAGGTCAGAGGAAAACTTTTGGGGGTCAGTTCTCTTCTACCATGTGGGTCCCCAAGGTCATACACAGATTGTCAGTCAGGCTTGGCCACAAATGCCTCTACCTGCTGAGCCATCTCACTGGCCCTGCAGCCGTAATTTTGATCTGCAACCACAATGTAACCCCGGGATCACATGCTCCTTCTTCTACTAAAGGAGACACCAAGCTGGATGCAGTGACGCATGTCTGCAATCCAACAGCTCAGGAGGCTGAAGCAGTACGGTGGCAAGTCCAAAGCCAGCCTGGGCAACTTAACAATGCCCATTTTAAAATAAAGATAATTAAAAGAGAGCTAAGGCTGCAGCTCAGAGGCAGAGCATTTGCCTAGCATGCTTAAGACCCTGGGTTCATTCTCTAGCACTGCCAAAAATANCAAGTCATATAAAGGACGAACTGCCAAGACAAGAGCAACACACTCAGGTTAAAGATAGGGGGCGCTGGCGGCAAGCTTGCCCAGCGCTAAGGAAGCCCTGGGTCCCATCCCGAGCACCTCCTGAACTCAGAGTTGCTGAGCANGTCTGTAATGTCAGCGCTCTTCAGGTGGAGGCCGGAAGATCAGAAGTTCAAGGCCACCACAGGGAGTCTGAGGTTAGCCCTGGGATACCCAAGACTCTGGTTCCCCCGCCAAAAAATAAAATAAAATAATCAACAATAACAAACAAAGCAACGTTCTCACCTTACCCCAATTTCCTCTCCAATTTAAGTAAAATGGGGTTCATCAAATTAAGTTTTTACCCAAATGTTTTTATTTAATCAGAATTNGGAAAAAGGGAGCCTCAAAGTACTACAAACTCCAGACACTAAAAGGAAAGAAATATTAGAACGTGGGACATAAAATGGAGAAGGAAGCTCCCTCGGNGACATTCAGCTGACCAAGAGCAGTCACCCAGGTGGAGGGAGGGTGCTTGTCTCAAAACAGACACTCTGCGGTGGGAGGTGAACATTCAGTCAATGAGAAGGCCCAGGAGCAGTCTGCCTGCTGCCTACCGCCTCGATGGCCACGCACTCATCACTCTTCCAGCCAAAAATGAGAAGGGTTTTAAATATCGAGGTTGGATTTTTTTTCTTAGTTTTAATTTTGTTTTACATGTATGGGTGTCTATCTGTATGTATGTCTGTGCACCACGTACATGGAGTGCCTGCAGAGGCCAGAAGCAAGCACGGGACCTCCTGGGATGGGTGTTACAAACAGTTGTGAGCCACTGTGTGGTGTTGGGAATTGAACCCAGGTCTTCTGGAAGAGCAACCACCAATGCGTGTAACCACCGAGCCATCTCTCCATCCCCAAGGTCCATGCTTTATCAGGTCATGATGATACACATTTGGAGTCCCATTCCTAGGAAGGCTGAGGCAAGATCACTTGGACTTAAGCAACACAGTGAGATTTTTGTCTCAAGAGTGAGAACGGGCTGGAGAGCTGACACAGCAGTGAAGAGCACTGACTAATTCTTGCAGAGGACCAACCACCTACTTCAGTCAGTTTACAAGCATCTGAAACTGCAGCCCCAGGGGATCCTACGCCCTCTTCTGGCCTCTATGAGCACTCCACTCACGTGCACAAACCCACACACAGACACATTGATGCAAAATGTAAATATATATATATATGTTTAAACATATAAGTAAGTAAAAGAGTGATAAGGGGAGGAAGAAAAGAGGGAAGGAAGGAGGAAATTTTGCTCAATTAAGAAGTTGTGAAAAGCCAGGCAGGCGGTGGTGGCACACACCTTTAATCCCAGCACTCGGGAGACAGAGGCAGGCAGATCTCTGTGAATCTGAGGCCAGCCTGGTCTACAGAGTGAGTTCCAGGTCAGGGCCACATACAGAAACATAGTCTTGAAAAAACAATAAATAATAATAATAAATTTATCAAATAGCATCAAACTGAACCAGTGTGTGCTCAATAAACACCAGCTTCCTCCTTCCAGAACTGAATTTCCAACTGCCAGCTAGATGGCTGGTTGACATTAAGCACCTGGCCCCCACATCACCAATCTCACTCTCTCTCAACATTATCTGACACATACTTTGAAATCCTTCCTCCCCACTTCCTTCTTACACTCCTTCACTCCATTCTGCAGCAGTTTTTCTCATTTACCTGACTCCCTGGACTTGGGCATCTGCCTCTAGTACAATCATGTGTATGCACATGTGTGTGATAGTCTCATGTGACCCAGTGTGTTTGTGTGTGTGTGTGTGTGTGTGTGTGTGTGTGTGGGAGAGGGAGAGGGAGGGAGAGGGAGAGGGAGGGAGAGAGTATGTGTGTATGTCTCATGTGATCTAGGGTCTCATGTAGCCCATGCTAGCCTTAAAGTCTCCATGTAGCTGGATGAGCTTGACCTTGGACTGCTGGGCCCCCACAGCCACTTTATGTGCTGCTGGGGACTGACCTGGGACTTTGTGCATGCTAGGCAAACATCCTATCAATCTTTTTTAGAACATTTTCATGAAACTCCTCACACCAAGCAGTCAATTCAGTTCCCCACTGGCTATGAGAATATACTCCAAACACTCTTGCAAGTCAAACCCACTCAAATTAACCAAAACAACCACTACCTACATCACCAGTGTTCTCCCTCACCAAATTCTGCCCCGAACCTGTGCTGTCCTTCAGGATGAATTTCACCCTCTTCCATTCCCGTGCATAAACCCTCATGGGTCATTATAGGCCAATTACATACACAGCTCAACCATGCTATTAAAATTAGCCCCCCCCCCAAAGCTGGTATTAATCACCGCTGGCTGGGTGCACCCATACACTCTTTTCTGCCCTGGCACTTCCTCCATTCCAGAGACTGTGTGGAGACTTGTCCGCTGGCCACCTTCCCCAGCAACTAAGTACTCAGAGCCATGTCTGCTTTGTTTCTGATTGTCCCTGAACGCCTGTCACTTGTGCTCGGTACCCCTGAACTGAACACAATGTAGCGGTTGTTTTAAACTTGATTGGATTAGAGCCCCCTAGGGAATTGGTGAGGCACACCTTTTGAGTGTGTCTGTGAGGGCTTTTCCAGGGAGGGTTAACTTGGGAAGAAAGATCCACCCTGAATGTGGTTGGTGCCAGCTCCTGGATGGAGTTCTAGACTGCATAAAAGGGGGGAAAGGAGCTCCAGGTATAGGCGGTGGCTGGGGAGAAGGAAGGAAAGAGAGAAAGAAGGGGTGGATGTAGGGAGGGAAGGTCAGAAGAAAAGGTAAAAAAGAGTTCACAGGAGAGTCGGGAGTTCAAAGTCATGCTCAGCTGCACAACNCATTTGAAGTCTTGCCTGGGCTACAGGAGCTTCGATACTATCTTTAAAACAAAAGAAAACCGGAAAAAGGAGAAAGGCAGCTCCCTTCATTACCAGCGTTCATCTCTACCTCTGCTCCCTGACTGCATAGTCAATAAGATCACTGCCACGTCTTCCCCACCACAGCGGACTGCAAACCGTCCCTTCTTTAAGCTGATGTTGTGGGGGTACTTTGTCACTGCAGTGATGCCCGTAGTAACTAGTGCTGAAGACCACCTGTAGGTATTGCACTGTTACTGCATTACCCAGTAATACTCATAAACCCTATAAATACACAATTCCTTAACTTTCCTTCACTGGTGTAAGGTGCTCCAAGTAGTACAGGCATATGGGCCAGAGCCAGGACTTGAGCCAACCTCAGGCTGACTTCAGGGACCGTGTTCTCAACTCTACTGCACCAGAGTTCCTAAATGTCACTCTTCCCAGACCAATAATGTGAAGACCCCAGTCCATTGTGTTTGACCCAGGTGTATCTCTAGATAGACTGACAGTGTCCAGTATTCATTCATTTCTCCATTCTGACTCT
The DNA here is from genome assembly GCA_001675575.1 of Neotoma lepida. Lineage (NCBI taxonomy): Eukaryota > Metazoa > Chordata > Mammalia > Rodentia > Cricetidae > Neotoma > Neotoma lepida. The sequence goes on from LZPO01055178.1 coordinate 96,179, forward strand.
CACCCAGGTTCCCCCAACTACAATTTAGAACAAAAACTACTTAAGAAATAGGGGCAGGGAGAGTGTTTACTCCCTCATTCTTTGCAGTATACACAAGACAAGTTTATAAGGCCTCACAGGTACGTACATAGATCCTGAAAGAATATGCCAGGTCATTTCAAAACATGCTTTCCCTGCCCAGACCTGAAATCAGCAGCAGTTGCTAAGAAAACACATAGCCAACTGTGAGACAACGACATGACTCACAGATGAAGCCGGCTCACCCTCTGACTCCCAGGAACAGCACCCACAAAGGACCTGCATAACTCAATCATGGGCTGGCAGGGGTCAACAGCCAGGAATGGCTTCAGATGCAGGCCAGAAGGGAAAACACTCTGTTCTTGAGGAAACATTTTTTATAAAATTACTACCCAACAGGGCTGAAGTTTCCCGCAATGAGAAAACAAGCACCAAGGCCTCAACAGTGGCAATCTTGATTTTTAAACCCTTGTTTACATCCTTACTTTTCCTCGATATACCAAATGAGTGACTATGAAGAATGTTCTGATGAGAGCAAGCCAAGAACACATTTTCACTGCCAACATAATAAACACACATTTTACTTTTAATGAACAGAATTTGTAGTCACTGCTCCTTCTCAGCTCTGCCTTTCCTCTCTCAATCACCAACTCAAACTTTCCCCCCTGCCCAGGTTTTTCAAGACAGAGTTTCCCTGTGCAGCCCTGGCTGTCCTGGAACTCGCTCTGTAGACCAGGCTGGCCTCAAACTCAGAGATCTGCCTGCCTTGGCCTCCCTTGAGTACTGGGATTAAAGGCGTGCACCACCACTGCCTGGCTGCCAACTCAAACTTTTTAACTAACAGTTTTGCCATGCATTCCTGTGCCTAACAACCCCTTCCCATGTTGGCACACAGTTGTCACAGCTTATGGACCTTTGGGTCGTGGGTTTCTGTCTCCATTTGTGGGGCCTGGGGAATACTCATAAACAGCCTTTGAGGTAAATCCCACATACCACATCATTTTATCCACAGATGACTGGACATTGTTTGGGGTTCTGGAGGCTTTAGGGACAAACCTGAAACTGATCATATGATCTGTACCTGGCACTGTTCCTTAGCGAGCAGCGTTTTTAAGTGAAAATTAGCTAACTCCTATGGTATGAGCCCTTAATTAATGACTCATGCCAAAGCAGCTAAACGTGAAGATCTTAGTCAGAGGTGATAAAATCAGCGGTCCCTCCTGATAGCACACTTGACTCCTTCCTGAGCCTGAGAAAAACAGGCAGTGTCTGTGTAAGTCAGTTCTGCCCTCTCTCTCCAAAACTAAATAACTCAGGGGCTGATCTCTGGCAAACCACATTATNCTAACCTTGAAGGAAAGACTGCACGGAGCACACTAAGACTAGTGTGGTTTTTCTTTTTGCTTTTGTTGTTTTGATTTTTCCTTTTGGTTCTGAGGCTAGACCCCAGGCTTCCCATATGGCAAGCAGAGATCCACCAGTGAGGTACAGCCTCAGTCCAAACAAGGCAACTGAACTGCTGGAATAAGTAATTCGAAGTCTTCACTGTCATGTAAAAATCTCGTCCAAACCTTCCAAACCTTCTCATACCTACCCTTCCCAAAAACCTGCCTTTCAAATTAAAAGTGTCCCTGCAAGCACAATTCTGTTTTAGTCAGATGGAGGTATTATACATTGTATTATTCCGGAATATGATCTGTAAACAGAATGTACAAGATGTTAATACAATAATCCTGTACATAAAATTTTCGTAACACTCATAGTAATAACAAGCCTGCTTACTTGCAATGACTTTATGCAAATCAGTATGTGTAGATATACATGACCCACACTGGTTTTCTTTTAGCCATCTTTTGTACAAATGAGCTATAGAGAAACTTATCTATAGCTCATGCAAACCAGCTTCAAATTTGTCTTAGGCACCTTAATAACCAAACGACATAAAATCCAGTTACTTATGGGTGAAATTATATGATGCATACAATTTATCTCAAATCTCTCCAGCATCTGGGGAATGGTGAGGGTGAAAATGACAAGTTTTGTGATCACTGGCACCAGTAGTGGCTACATGGGGTTCAGTCACTGTTACCTCTGCTTTTGAGTACATTAGAAATCTTTCTAATTACATGCTTCAAAAATCAATTTACTATTGTTCTAGGACCAGGCATAATTTTTATCATCTTTGAATTTTCATTTCCCCTGTATTATAATTCATTTGGNGAGGTTGAGAGTTGGGTTGTTATCCTTGTTATTTATTTACGATGTGAGTGTGCATGTGTGGGCATGTGCATGTGTGGGCATGTGCATGCCATGGTACACATTTGGAATTCAGAGGACAACTTTCAGGGGTCAGTTCTCAAGTCCATATGAACTCCAGNGCTCACACCCAGCTCATCAGGCTTGGTGCCAAGTGCCTTTACTCTCCTGGCCTTTAATTATTTACTATTTATTTATTTATTTATTTATTTATTATGGAGATAGTGTCTCCTGTGGCCTAGGCTGACCTCGAACTCACTTTGCAGCCGAGATGACTTAGAACATGTGATCCTCCTGCCTCCACCTTCTGAGTACTGATATTACAGGTATGGACCCACACTCGACATACGTAGTGACAAGGATCNAACCAAGGGCTTTGGGCATGTCAATGTTAGACAAGAATGCCACCAACTAAGTCATATCCCTAACCCTAGTCTTCCCAAGTGCTNGGATTACAGGCACAGGTCACCATGCCCAGACTACATTTAGGGTTTTCTATATGACACCTCCTCAGTTCCACCTGGTGTTCCCACGTACACTGGGGGCAAATGCCACATTTCTAAACTGAAAGTCACAGCATTTAAGAGCTGGGAAAATTCTCCCATATCCTCTGCTGCTCCACCCCAGTGGCTCGGTCTGCAACAGGCAACAGAATCCCTCCCTTTCCAGCCTTGTTTACAGACAGACTGCTGGCCCCACCATCTAGTGTTTGACTGTATCTACAGACTGACAACTGGTCTCCGAAGACATACTTTTGTTTTCTGTTGTTTTGTTTGCAGGGAAGCTGAGATGNGGTCTTCCTTTGTAGCCCTGATGGGCATGGAATACACTAAACAGAACAAGTTGGCCTTGAACCCTTGGCAATCTTTCTGCCTCTGCTTTCTGAGAGCTGGGACAGGCATGAACCATCATGACCAACTTCCCAGNCTGCACTTTGAGAAGTGGTTGCTCCTACTATATCTAGTTGGCCGTGTAGTCATCTTCACTCTAGTGATGGGCAATGACGNACCTCACTNTGAAGGTGTGCAGGTATTTCTCCTACTAGACAGCTAGCTACAACAGGACACTGACTTTCATCTCGGTACCAGAACTGGGATCCAATAGACAACTGAAAAATGACTAGTTGCACAATTTGAATACACACTCGACAGAGAGNAGCTACTCGCCCACTGATACAAACTACAAACGCTAGTGGTACCCAAAAGAAAGAGGAAAGGCAGCTAGTCCAAACNAGNGGATAGCACAGTACAAAGGGATTGAAGAACAACATCCCACCTTGTAGTTCCATCCAATACGGATTCGAAAACAAGAGCTTGAAGCTGACTTTTGTGAAATGTGTTTCTCTGGCCTGGGGACTAGAAGCAGGTGCTTTTCAACTCAGAGGCCAACGGGAAGAAATGCATTCAAATGCCGCATTCATAGCTTCTCAGGGCCTGGTAAGTGTCAGCAGGAATAGATAATCCTTCTCCCCACTCATCTCCTTCCTCCTGATGCTGTCAGGGGAAAGAACAGTGAGTGTGCCAGGCAGCCTTGACTACGTGCAGCCCAAGTCCAGTGGTTGTGCTTGCCTGGTACTCCGGAGTTCCCTAGATGCTCTTTTGCTACAACTGTCCATGACACATCAGTCAACTCAGCTTAAGACTGATCTACAGTGCCGGGTATGGAGTACACACTTTGAAATCTGGGACTTAGGAGGCACAGGTAGGAGAATGGCAGGTTCAAGGCCAGCCTAGTTTACATAGTAAGGTCCAGGCCAATCAGGGCTTCAAAAAGATCCTCTAGCCCACCCCCTAAAAGGGGGGGGGTAGGACAATTGTTTGTTTTTCTGGATATGCTGGCACAGGACTTTAATCTCAGTACTCAGGAGGTGGAAGAAAAGCAATCAGGAGTTCAAGATCATCCTTGGCTACATAGCTAGTTGGGAGCTAGCCTTGGCTACATGAAACCCTGTCTCTAATTTCTGAGCTTCATTTCTCTTTTCAAAATTTATTTAACTTTATCAACTAGACTATATTTAAGAACTCAATCACCTAAATACAAATTCTTTCATTTTTTTTCACCTAATGAAGTAGTAAGATAAAGACCATAACCACCCAGTATACTACAGTGTGAGTAAATACATGGTTTTCTTATTATTCACATCTCTCCAAAGAGCAATTACCTATTCAAGAAACATAACTGCATAGTATGGACTTTAGAACAGATGAGAAGTAAAGGCAGAAGGGAGGCACCAAGGTCAAATAGCAGAAGATGCTGGGGTGCCAGCAGCTTGAGTCTTCAAGCCCATAATCCCAGCACTCAGGGGTGGAAGCAGGAGCGTGCCACAAGTTCAAGGCGTGCCACAAGTTCAAGGCCAACCTAGTGGACACATCAGGACACTGTGAGGAGGGGTTGGTAAGGAGAGAGGGAGGGGAGGTGGGGAGAGGGGGAACACAGCACTCTGTGGTTTTCGTTCACCACAGGAAGTGGTGCAAGGCCACTTTCAGAGAAACTGTGATATGCTGCAATCATCACTCAAGGCAGGAAGAAGGGCAGCCAACAAGAACCAGAAATGGAGAACAAATAGAATTTTTTAAATTCTTGGGCCAGTGATCTGGCTCAGCAGGTAAAGGCCTTTGCCACTGACCACATGAGTTCAGTCCGGGGATCCTCATGGCAGAAGGAGAGAACCGGTTCCCACAACCTGCCCTCTAACCTCCACATGTATGCCATGGCACACGTGTGTGTACGTGTACATACACATTAACATGGCACAGGTGTGTGTAC
>LZPO01055178.1:197848-210490 GCA_001675575.1 Neotoma lepida
TTTGGTTTTTGGAGACTGGGTTTCTCTGTATAACAGCCCTGGCTGTCCTGGAACTTGCTTTGTAGACCAGACTGGCCTGGAACTCAGAGAGATTCACCTGCCTCTGCCTCCCAAGTACTGGGATTAATGGTGTGTGCCACCACACCTGGCCAACATTTTATCTTTGTACGTGGCTTTTCCCCCACTCAGGGTTGAGGATCAAGCTCAAGGCTTGCTCTTCCTAGACAAGTGTCCTACCTGAGTGACAGCCCCAGTCCTGTATGGAAATTTCTTAAACTGGTGGTGTATTATTTAGTTCTAAAAAGAGATATTTTGTGCATGACTGATGTTTTTGATCAGGCCCTTGCTCATTATGAGCTAGCCTCCTCAGCCTCTGGTTTTATTTAATGTTCCATACTGAATAAATCCTTGGATTCCTCCAAGGATTGAAATATTCCATTCTGCAGGAAGCTCCTTAAACAGGAAGGTAAACAATTCAAAATAGCTTCAGGATGTCCCTGAAACGGATCAGATTAACTAGGCCCCTCCCTGCCAGAGTAAGCAANAGANGCTCAGCTGCCAAGAAGACTGACACCAGACCAGCTGTCTGGAAGAAGCAGAAACCAGCTGAGCTGCATGGAAGAGGTTTAGCCTAACTGTGGCAACCTAGAAAGGACACTCTCCAACCTGTTGAGCTGCCTGCAGGCTCTGCAGTAGGCTTTTGTGAGTTGTCACTCATGAGGGGCTGGGTCTTGGTAATCACCTGTCTTTGAGTCACATCTTGAAGGGACACTAGCCCACTCCAGCGTGTGGCTCTGGCAGGCCTTTCCTTTCGCCTCCATTCCCATTGCCTTGTTAAAAATCATTAGATTACTTTCCTAAAGCGAGCCACCAAGGTCTATTCTAGCCACCAAGGTCTACTCCCTTATTTGGCCACTTCCTCCTCCTGAGGCTGACTACCAAGGTCCAGCTATTGAACCACTGAAGTCCAGCTATCAGAAGCCCCCGTTGGCTCACCTAATTAACATACCCAATCAGAATTCAACACGTCATCCTAACACAGGGTTTCCCATTTTACCTTTACAAACTGCCATGTCTGTTCCCTCTCTATCCAGAGGCAGTCCTTCCTCCCACTGGGACAAATACCCCTGACCCCNTTTCCCTTGTTCCCTCCCTCTTCTCCCTTGTCATCTATCTTATCTCCTCTACCACTGCATCCTNGCCCGGTCCACCACAGACCTCCCCTTTTTTTCTTCTTAAAAATCACACCTGCAAGGTCGTTTGCTGCTGTTTTCTGCCTGAGTCAGAAAGCAGCCACTTTAACCTTTCTTTCCACTTAATAAGGATCTCTCTGTGAAAACAGGTGTTTGGGTGTGGTTTGTGCCTAATCTGGGGTCTGGGAGGGAGCCCCTGATGTGCAGGAGTCCCTTTCACATCTGCCCCTCTAAGTAACCCCAGAAAAATTGATTCACTATGTTGGACTTTGGTGGTATCCATGCTTTGCTCTGTCCTGGGATCCCTATCTGGGCTGAGTGTTGTGTCTCCCAGGAAAAGTTTTGTCACACAATAACAGTGCTGATAAATTTGTCTGGTTTTTGAGACAGTGCTTCTGTAACCCAGACGGCCCTTAATTCACAATGTAGCCAATCACTGTAATCCCCGTTCTTAGGAAGTACAAGCTGGAAACTCAGGAGACCAAGGTCATCTCAGCTTCAGGAGACTGTCTCAAAAATAAAAGTAATTTTTAAAAGGTATTTTCCTTTCCACCTCAAGTTGCTTTTTTCTCACCTTTTCATTTTGACTGTAGTCTATGTCAGGAAATTCTTTTTCCTCTCAAGCACAGCTTGCTCCACAATATTCTAATTGCTAATGTTCCATAAGTCTTCCCCACCTTGCAAAACTTTTATGAAAGGAATTCAAATCTTTTAATCTCCCCCACCTTGCAAAACTTTTATGCAAATTTTTAATCCCCCCCAAAACATTTGTTTACACATAGGGTGACGGCTAAGGCAGCCGACCCCTTCCCTTTTTTCTTTATGTCCTTTACTCACATTTTTGAAAAACTAGCCAATCTTGAGGGAGTGTGAGATCAGACCCCAGTCAGCGGGGAAACAACATCACAACCTGCGCTAAAATAAAAACCAAGTGAGGCTGAGGTTGCTGACGCACGCCTTTTATCACAGCCGTCCAGAAGGCAGAGGCAGGTCATCTCGGTGAGTTTAGGGCAGCTACCTGGTGAGTTCCAGGCCAGCCAGAGCTACATAGCAGGACATTGTTTCAAAAAAACCAAAACCAAAACAGAACAAAACCAAGTGAACCTCCTNTCTCATTCTTTCCTTTTGTTTGTGTGATGCCAAGAATGTTTGTTTGCAACACCTAGAAATTAAGTATGATTCCTTAGCAGAACTTTAGGTCTCCTTACAATGAGACTTCATATTCCCCCTCCCTCTGATGGACTCTTCAGGCTGTTTTAAAGCCTTACTAGTATTCTATAGGTTGCAATTTAAAGATTGTCAATGAAAAAAATTTTTTATTATATTTAATGTGTATGCGTAGGTTAGAGGTCAGAGAAGAAACCTGTAGGAGTCAGTTCCCTGCTCCCTGGAATTAAACTCCAATTCTCAGGTTTGGTGGCAGCTGGCAGTCACTCTCTGCCCTGAGGGTCTCATCAACCATCAGAATGTGTATTTAACCAGTTAAATGTCTTCTAAAGTAAACGGAACACACAGACATTTCCAATTTCCACTTCCATTTCCTCGGATTTCTGGAAGTGTTTTCTTTTCACGCCAGCAGAAGCCACAGAGCACAGCTTTTTACAATGTATCCAAGACCTTGTTACAAACGTCTCCTTTGTTCAAATGCTCTAACGGAGGTGGGGGACACAGGGCCAGGACAGAACAATGAAAAATGCTTGTTCCTAACAGCGCAGGAGCAGGATTTGAGATAGAGATTCAGGCAGAATTTAGGAGAACTGTATTTGAGACACAGAAAAGAATGTACAAGCATGATGTTGAATACAATTTACAGAAGACACTCACTTTAGACAAGCCATTGCACTAGGCTCCAACCAACGAACCAAAACAGAGACTCCCTGCCAAAGGCCTGCACCACCAAACCCCAAACTGTCTCTGTCTCCACTTCTACAAGGAAAGTAACTTTGAAATGGCCACTTTGACCACTTTTTAGTCTTTGAAACACTTTGGATCCTCTGGCCTCCACCTCCCAAGTGCTGGAATTACAGGCATGCACCACCACACCCAGCTTGTAGACATAGATATTTTTAAGTTCATGCATTCATTTATATTCATTCAATTATTCAATAATGTTTGTTTTAGGTGCTAATATATAAAAATCAAGGATAATCTTCCTGGGGCAGAGGCATGAGGATAGCTACAAGTTTGAGGTCAGCCTGGCTAACATGGCTAAATTCCAGGGTATCCAGGCTACATAGCAAGACCTTGTATCAAAACACACACACAAAAATTCCCAGTTGTACCAAACACCCATTACCTCAGCAGTTGGAAGTCAGAACCAGTAGAATCTCCTGAAGCTGGACCATCACAACATGTCCTGGGTCCACTACCCTAGCCATGTGTCCCACTAAGCTCAGTCAGATAGCTTGGTCTACATAGCAAATTCCTGGCCAGCACAGCATGTCTTATTATAAATTACTTTCACCAAATGCTAAAGTTTATAATGATGGTCTGTATTCTTCAGAAACATCAACTAATCACATATCTCGCCCCCCCCATGTGTGTGTGTGTGTGTGTGTGTGTGTGTGTGTATCCTGCTTGCTAGATAAGCAGTAACACCCTCCGCAAACAGTGGTTACTTTGTACCCCACTGTATAGATCTCCTTTCATACTTTGTCTCCTTTACTGGGCTGTGACTACCTTGACTTAGTTACTTTGATACAGTATCTTCTTATGTAGCCCTAGTTTGTCTCCAACTCCAAATCTTCCCATCTCCACCTCCAAGTGCTGGAATTACAGGTGTGTGCCACCTCACCTCTCCACACTTCAAGCAATTTGAGGGCCAGGGAAATGAGGAATTCCTCTCTGACTTCAGTGAGCAGAATGGAAGGAGGTGGGAGTAGACTTTCTTGGGAAATAAAAAATATATATGTAAGTATATTTATACACACACACACACACACACACACACACACACACACTTGGTTTTTCAAGACAGGGTTTCTCTGTGTAGCCCTGGCTATCCTGGAAGTCACTCTGTAGACCTAACCAACTAGCCACTTTGTGGCCTCTAACTCAGAGATCTGCCTGCTTCTGCCTCTCGAGAGCTGGGGTTAAAAGGTGTGTGCCATCACCTCCCAGCTTTTTGGCAAAGGAAAATATTTCTAATGACTTACCAGCATGGAACATTTTTCAGCCTGTTTCTTGGAAGTATTTCAGTCTTTAATTATAGGCATTCATTTGCCTTGCCTGAAATAACTTTCTGGAATTAAAACTTTGAAATCTTTTAATAAAATTGGTTCCATCTAGAAGTGAAGTTTGTAACTTGCAAGACAGAAATGTTAAGATTTTAAATTCTAAATAAGCCTTTCCAACTCAAAATTCAAACCTGAAATGGCGACGCATGCCTGTACAAGCTCTTGGGAGGATCAGGAGTTCAGGGCCACCCTTAACTACACTGCAAGGTTGAGGCCAATCTAGGCGAGACTATATATCCTGGTTCAAAAATAGAAAAACAATGACAACAAAACAAAACGAAAAACCACCCTCAGAATTCCATATGCTGCATTCACCCATAAATTATTTGCTCTGTGCGATCCTGGTAGGTGTTAGAATTCATTTAGAAAATTTTACACTTAAGTTCACTTAAGGTACATACGTGATGAGTGACAGACAGCCTGGTTTGACTTTGTAGGCGACTGGCTTTTCTCTTGCAGACCACAACTGTGTGGGCGATCCCATAGCCAGGTTCTGTCCTGGATATCTACATCTTTCTAATCTCGCCACCCATGGTCAATTGGCACGTGGCTTTCCGGACATCAACCATCCGAGACAACTCTGAAATTAGTTGCTAATTAATGACGTGAGTCGGACGATTCCGGTTGCTCGGCAGTTATTTACCTCCATTCATCACGCCCCAGTTGATTTCCGACCAATAAAACCTGCAGCTCCTGGGTCACCAGCCCTGCCTAGTACCGCGCGCTCTGTTCTTAGCATAGCAGCCCGCGGGGAACCCGGGCAGGAGACCGAGAGGCGTGGCTTTGGGGAAAGCTCCGGGCCGCGTGCGCGCGCGGCGCGGGCCTCCGTGAACGCGCGGGGCGGGGAGCGCGCCAGGGGAGGGGCGCGCGGGGCGCAGGGCGCGCGCGGCGGCCGCTGCGGCCTGTTGGCGCGGTCGCCGGCAGCCTCGAGCGAGTCGAGCTTAGGAGCTGTGGCGGCTGGGACTGGCGGGGAGCGCGTGTCCCTATCAATTCCCTAGTGGCCCGCGACCATGTCCCTGGGGCAGCGGTTGGCGCTGCTGGCTGTCCGTCTGCAGGAGCCGCAGCGGGTGGCGAGCTTCCAGCGTCTGTGTGGGGTGGAGGCGCCGCTCGGCAGCCCCGCGGAGGGCGAGGATGGGGAGAGCGAGGTTCGCGGGGCCGCGGGGAACCCTCGGCGACGGGGACAGCAGCTGGGCGCGGAGCTCAGCCCCGGCCCCGCCAAGCCTGACTGCCGTGGCGCCCCCAACGGCGTACGCAACGGGCTGCCTGCGGAGCCGGGCCCAGCCGGGCCCCGCCGCGCGGGCTCGCTGCGCCGCAACTCGCTGACGGGCGAAGAGGGCGAGCTGACCAGGGTGAGCAACTGGCCGCTCTACTACCTGTTCTGCTTCGGCACCGAGCTGGGCAACGAGCTCTTCTACATCTTCTTCTTCCCCTTCTGGATCTGGAACCTTGACCCCTTTGTGGGCCGGAGGCTGGTGATCATCTGGGTGCTGGTCATGTACCTGGGCCAGTGTACCAAGGACATCATCCGCTGGCCGCGGCCNGCCTCACCGCCCGTCGTCAAGCTGGAGATCTTCTACAACTCAGAGTACAGCATGCCCTCCACGCATGCCATGTCTGGCACCGCCATCCCCATCGCCATGGTCCTGCTCACCTACGGCCGCTGGCAGGTACGCTGCGCCCCTCGGCTCAGACGAGTTCCCAATGCTCTCTGCACTTGTTTTAATTTGGCTCTTCCAGCCCTAAACCCCAACCCACGGGTTCGCACAGTACCCACAAGCAGGCCCTGTCAGAGTTCTAGAAAATTAAGTGATGGCGGAAATTTAGGGACTTGACCACGAAACTGTATTAATACAGTTAAATATAGTTTCTTAGCGACCCCCCCCCCGAACCACTTTCCGTGTTGGCGTGCATTTCCTTGAGCTTGGACTGAGTTTTTAAACTTAGTTTGTCTGATGCGTAATGGTGATGCCTTTTCCTTAAAATGAAACAACTTGGTAACCAAGACCCAGTCTCACTGCAAAAACATGGTGTTTCCGATGTAAAGTCGTTAACTTTCTTGCTAGACAGTGTTTGCAGAACTGTAGTGTAATTCCGACACAGGCACATTCCAGCAGCCAAGCATGAGAGTTAAAGAAAAGCNGGAAGGGAATGGAGCAGAGTCTAGGTGGGTTCGTTTTTAAAGGATTGGTTGCTGATTTGTTGAGACACAGACTTCACTTCTCTCTCGGATCTGGGGAACTGGTTGTTAGTTGCTACACTGTTTCTGTGGCGGTAACTGTAACCATGCACGGTTTTGCAGCCAGAGGAGTTGAATTGATTCTAATCGTGTACGACAGCGGGAGCAACTTGACCATCAAGAAATTTTTTAATGGTAGTCATTTATTTTGCCTGCTTCCTTTGGCTTCCTCATTTTGAGCTCCCTAGGATGTGCAAGTGATACTTGAGTCTAAAATCTAATCTTTCACATAGAAGCAAAATGTGTTAGACTACTGGCCTTCCTTTATCTCTCTTAAATTGTATGGTTTGTTAGTCTTTCCGACTAGTCTCTTAAGAATAAAGTACACAGTTTTGGAGACTCTGGGGAAATTCATTTCCTCTTTTAACCTTTCATCGCACGAAATTGGGAAATGCCAACTGTATTGTAAAACTCCATTATAGGCTTACTTAGCCCACGTTGAGTTTCAGTATGGGTAAATCTTGTCTGAAACCCCCCACCCCCACTGTGCAGTTTATCTCTTTTATAGTAACAGAAATCAGGCATGCACCCAGGAAGAATGACGGAATGAGGAGAGAAGCCTAACATAGAAAGTTCTTAACTTAACCCCTGGTGATCCTTAGTCACATTTAGAATGCAAAGCAGTGCTGCCTGTTCTGGTGAAAAAAATATCTAAAAATTCCCCTCTGATCTAAATATTCCAGAAAGCGAGACTGTCAGTGTGTTCGGCATGCAGTTTACTCTGTGCATGTGTGCTACTGTTTGTCTTAGTGATCAGGGGACTTTTTACTGCCTCCTCCCTGAGTACTTTTGCTGCTAATACTGCCATCAGAGAGAGAGAGAGAGAGAGAGAGAGAGAGAGAGAGAGAGAATGGTTGGGTTTTGCTCATCAGTTACTCAGGACACATGCTAACAGGAAGTCTGAAAATAGTACTGCTGAATTGTTTATGGGGTGTAGCTATCAATCAAGGCCATTTGAATAATCAGGCTAAGCTTATATTCTAGTGTGTGTTTGTTTGTTTGTTTTTAGGCAGAGTCTCACTGTAGCTCTGGCTGCCCTCAGACTACGAGCTGCCTGTCTCTATCTCCTGATGCAGGGATTATACACAACGCACTGTATTTAATTCAACATTGGTATATCATAAAGGCTTTGAAATTGCAGCTAGACAGGGTGATAGAAGTCATCTAGTCTCAAACAGCCCTAGGCACCCACCATCCCACTGTATGTAAATAGATTTTCCTGTTGTGAGCATTTCATACTAGTGGAAACATGCGCTGTTGTGACTGGCTTTTTTCACTTAGCATTCTTAAGATTCTTTTAACAGTTTCATACANGGGTATACATTTTTTACAATTCACCTCCCCAGCAGCTTTTTAAAGTTCATGTTATGGCATGTATCCAGGACTTCTTTCTTATTGATGAATGGTGTTTCATTAGATGCATGTATTGCCTTTACTTATTCGTCCATCAATTGGAGGCCATTCACATTTGTTTGTTCACTGATTGGTTGATTGATTATGTAGCCTGGCTGGCCTGGAACTTAGTATAGAGGAGGCCACTCCTAAACCTGTAATCTTCTGATATTAGCCTCCCAAGTGCTGTGATTACAGGCAGGCATGTGTCACTCTGCTTGGGTGGGTTTATTTTTATTTTGTTGTTTTAAATGATTTATTTTATTTTGTGTATGTGTGTGTGTATGTATGTACATATGTGCATGCAGGTGCCCATGGTAGTCAGAAAGGGGAATCAGGTCCCCTGGAGTTGGAATTACAGGCATCTGTGAGCCACGTGATAGAGGTGCTGGGATCCAAACCCTGGTCCTCTGATAGAGCAATAAGTGCTCTTAACTGCTGAGCCATCTCTCCAGCGCCATTTTTGGTTGTTTTAAGAATGATACTTCTAATAATTTTATACAAGTTTTTGCATGGATGTCTATTTTCATTTCCTTGGTCTGTTCATTGGGTTTGTTTTGGTTTTGAGATGGAATCTTGCTGTCTCTCAGGCTGACTCTGAACTAGACCTGAGCTTTCTCAGTAACTGGGACATGAGGTACACACCACTGTGCCTGGATATTTATTGGCTTTTATTAGTAGTAGTAGTATTAGTATTAATATTAGTATTATTTTAAGACAAGGTCTTGCAGTATAGCCCAGGCTGGCCTGGAACTCATGGCCCTACTATCCTAACCTGTTGGGTAAAGGCACTCACTGACAAATCTGATGGCCTGAATTTGTTCCCAGGGCCCATATGGTGGAAGGAGAGAACCTATGACAGCAAGTTGTCCTCTGATCTCCATATATGCTTGTGACATTTCCTCCCTCCATAGGTAAACATAATAAAAATATTAAAAACTAAAACCATCGTCATTATTGTTATTATTGGTACTAGGACTTGAGCTACTTAATTTATCTTTCGTTGGTTTTATTTGAGAAATGAATCTGGTATAATTTNTTCCACATAGATATTAACTGCCCTAGTATCAATTTTGAGTAGTTCATCTTTTTTTCATCTATTTGNTATGCCACATCCATTGCTAATCAAGTTCCTTGATGTGTGTGGTTTTGACTCTGGGTTCTCTGTTCTCTGTCACTGGGGCATTTGTCTACTTCTTTATCANCCTCATTATCTTCCTTCCCTCCATTGTTTAAGACCACATCTTGATACCTATTCAAGTGAAGTATCTTATCTATCTACCTTTGAGTTTGTCTTGGCTAATTTGAATCTTTGCTTTCCGTTTATCTTGTTTGTTTCATGGTACTGAGTGTTGAAACCAGAGCTTTTGGCTGGGTCCACTTAGTGTTGCTTGTGTGTATATAAGTTGTGTGTGTGTGTGTGTGTGTGTGTGTGTTGGGACTAATCTTTTTTCATTTTGAGACAGGGTCATGCTAAGTTGCCCAGGTTAGCTTGAACTCTCTGTAGCTCAGGCTGGTCTCCAACTTGGAATCCTCCTGTCTCATCCTCCCAAGTAGTTTCAATTACAGGTCTGTGCCACCATAACCAACTCTTGTATATATTTTAAAGTCAACTCTTGAATTGCCATGAAAAACTTTGAACTTCATTGAAGTTGCAGTTAAATTGTAAGTTCAGTTGAAGAGTATTGATAGCCTTACACTAGTGAATCTTCTGAGCTATAAGGCAGAGATACTCATTATTTGGTTTTTTNAATAGTTCCCAAAGAAATTTCATAGTTTTCTTCATATAGGTTAAACATTGAGGTTTATTCCTAGTTACTTCACATTTTTGTTACTATCATGAATGATATAAAAATGCAATATAAGCCGGGCAGTGGTGGCGCACGCCTTTAATCCCAGCCCTCGGGAGGCAGAGCCAGACTAATCTCTGTGAGTTCGAGGCCAGCCTGGGCTACAGAGTGAGTTCCAGGACAGGCTTCAGAGCTACACAGAGAAACCCTGTCTCAAAAAACCAATAAAAATGCAATGGATTATATTATACATTAGATTCAGCTTACAATGTCCTTGTTGAACTTTCCTTTAATTTAATAATTTGTACATTCTCGTGTGTTCATTACAGAAGAAATCATGTCAACTGAGAGCAATGACAAGTATATTTCTATCATTACAATTATATATATTTATTCTTCTGTCCAAGAAAGAGCTTTCTTTAATAAAGATAACGCTCGATTCAACAAATAAAACCTTTTCAACTTGTCATAATTTCTATGCAGTATGGTAGACTCTGCACACATGACCGTGAGACAACAAATATGGTTGTTNTATCAAGTGGAGTAGATTGCTATTTTGGGAAGTTTTCTGTCTCTAGCCCAGGGAAAGTTCTAGATCACTGGGGACAGGGAAAGCAGCTCACAGAGAAAGTTGTTTTACCAGCTCCAGGGAGAGGTGATAGGAATCTGTCTTGCTGTCAGCTCTCCCCAGCAAATAGTGGCCTGCTGCCTGGCTTTGCTCTGTTTTATTTTGGTTTTGATGACATTGGAGATTGAACCCAGGGCCTCACGTGCTAAGCATGAACTTGTGCTGTACCCCAGGTCTGCTGTCTGGTTGTTTTTTTAATGGCCTGTGAAGTATGAATTGATTTTATGTGTTTAAAGAATTAAGAAGGAGCCAAAAGCATATTTTATGACATGAAAATTGTATGAATCTCAAAATTTTCTTGTCTGTAGCTAAAACTTATAGGAACTGATCACATCCATTGTTGTTTTTTTCCTATTTGTGGGTGATTCTCGATATAAAAATTCAATAGTTGTAACAAAATGGACTGTGTGGTCTATGAAGCATATATGGAAAACTTTGGCCACCGAGCTATCTTGAATCTGATAGATTTACTTCTGAGATAAGGTCTCACAGTGTGTCACAAGATGGCCTTGGAACTCTCTCAGAGATCTGCCTGCCTCTGCCTTTGCTGGAAATAAAGGTGTACACTGCCACACCTAGTGAATTTGATAGATTTTAAAGGTAGAATTGACAAGACTTGACGACTTTTGGATATGTCATTTAGGAGGAAAGAAAGAGAAAAGATTATGCCCAAATTTCCATTTGGGAAGTATAATTTGTGAAGAGACAAAAACAAAACAAAAGGCCCACAACAACAACAACACACACAACAGAAGCATCTCGTATTGAGAAGAGGGCAGTGTCACCCATGAGCTGGTGCCTTTGACATCTTTAACACAGCCACCTGTAGTGATCAGAGAGGCAGTTCTCTCCATGAAAGATGTGGACAGATTTGGTGCCAGCGCTTAACTGCCAAGTAGAATTATGAGGATGGAAAAAAGGACACAAAGAGAAGGATGCAGGGCCCAGCCAAATACCTTTTAAGATACCAATATTTAAGGACTCCATAAAGTGTGTGTCAAAGCCAGGTGCAGGGGCTGGAAAAATGGCCCAGCCATCAAGAGCTCATGCTGCTCTTGCAGAGGACCCAACCCCAACGTTTCCCAGCTTCTCCAACGTAACCCCAGCTCTAGGGGATCTGGTGCCCTCTTCTGGCTCCCAAGAGTACCTGTACTCAGGTGCATATACTTTCAGGCAGACATATAATTAAAAAACAAATCTTAAAAAATAAGCACCCTGCCAGGCATGATGGTGTAAGCAATAATCTCAACACTGGGAAGACAGGCAAGAAGATCTCTAGAACTCCCTGGCCAGCCTGTAGCCCCCTGGGTGAGTGACAGGCCAGTGAGAGCCATATCTTAACAAAACATAGATGGCTCTCCCAAAAAACAACATCCAAGGTTGTCCTCTGGGCTTCCACATGCAGATGCACATGCACACATACATGCAGAGAGAGAAAGGGAGAGACAGACAGGCACATACATCAACATTTAAAGAGTAGATAAAGAAAAAAAGAATCTAAGTGGCCATCTGAGAGATAAGAAGGTATCTTAGGGAGTTGCAGAGATGGCTCAGCATTTAAGAGCACTTGTGGTATAATTATGAAGACCACAGTTTGGATCCTAGCACTCACACCAGGCTGGGCATCCTGAGCATGCCTGTAACCCCAAACTCCTGGTGAGAGCAGAGACAGGATCATTAAGGCTTACCGGCTTCCACCTTGGCTGAGAAAAACATGAGCCCCAGGTTCAGGGAGAGACCCTGCCTCAAAGAATAGGCAGAGAGCGGTAGAGATTAATGATACCCTCCTCTGTTCTCCATATGCATGTAGAGGCACTTGTCCCCACACAGACAAATTCTGTCTCTCACACATAAAATAAATAAAGTCTCTTTGAAAAAGATATCTTAGAAATATCTAAGATGAGATAGGCATGGTGGTACACTTCTTTAAGCTCAGCACTCGGGATGCAGAAACAGGCTGTTCTCTGTGAATTTGAGGGCAGCCTAGATTATATAGCTAGTTACAGGCCAACCAGGGCTGCATAGGGGAGTCCTTTTCTCAAGAAAGAAAGAAAGAAAAAGAAAGAAAGAAAGAAAGGAAAGAAGGAAGGAAGGAAGGAAGGAAGGAAGGAAGGAAAGAGAGAGAGAGAAAGAAAGAAAGAAAGAAAGAAAGAAAGAAAGAAAGAAA
>LZPO01055179.1:61351-77986 GCA_001675575.1 Neotoma lepida
TCAAGACAGGGTTTCTCTGTGTAGCTTTGGTGCCTTTCCTGGAACTCACTCGGTAGCCCAGGCTGGCCTCAAACTCACAAAGATCCGCCTGCCTCTGCCTCTCGAGTGCTGGGATTAAAGGTATGTGCAACCATTGCCCGGTGAAGAATTAGTTTTAAATTTTAATTTTTGTCATATAACACTTGTTTGTTCTTAAAAAAGTAACTACTTGTTAAATTAATGAGGTTTGGAGCAGCAAGATGGCTCATTGGGTAAAGGTGCCTGCCACCAAGTCTGAAGATCTGAGTTCAGTCCCCAGGACTCCCATTGTAGAAGAGATAGGCTTCCATAAATTGTCCTCTGACCTCCACATGTGAGCTGTGGTTTGCAAATGCACATGCAAGTACACACACAAACACAGAGGTTTTAAAAAAACTAATGAGGTTTGCTTGTTATATGATGCAAGATAACACTGAACCTTTTGAATATTCATGATATAAACTTCATTTCCATAATGATCAACTCCTTTAGGCATTTTTGCATATCTGGTATCTTTTAAACACTCAGAAAAAGGTTCTGTTTTGAAATTTAGATTTACACTGGCTTTAGAGTGATACATATTTAATTTTGAATTTTCTTTGACTTAGAGATTTTGAAGTCATTTCTAGTTTGCCTCAAAAGTTAAAAATGTATTTCTCACTCAGTATATAGCAGCAATTTGGGGGGGACTTACGCAGTGTGGCTCCTATCATCACCAGGGTCTCTTTAGAGCAAGAGGCCAGTCTGTGGCTAGGCAGCAGTGTGGTCCTGATGCTGAAGATGTAGTTAGAGGCTTGCTTAGGCATCCTCTTGAGTCGGAAGCAGCTCAGAAAGATGGCTGAGGGACTTGAGGCAGAATCTCCTGACAGTTTTGTTTGATCAGCAGGGGTCACAAGTGGGGTCGTTTTATTTACTCATTTGCATATATTCACTGTACAAAACAATGGATTTCTTGGTGATATTTTCATGTCTGTGTTTGATCATTTATAGCTCTCCTTTGCCCTTTTTTACCTCTTCCCCTCCTGGCCAACCCTTTTCTCTTCACAAATAGCCTCCTTTCTATTTTCATGACTTTTTAAAAAAAATGTCTGGATTGCATATATGAGAAAACGTGATGTTTTGTCTTTTGAAGTCTGGCTTGTTTCATTTGACATAGTGATCGTTAGTTCTGTCCACATTCCCACAAGTGACACAATTTCATTTTTAAAGCTGAATAAAGCTCCACTGTGTGCATAGACCATATTTTCTCTTTTCATCTGTTGGCGGGCTCCTAAGCTACTTTTTTTTTATAACTTGTCTATGGGAGGACTGAGTACTTCTGCAAACACGGATGCTTAGCTGTGTCCCTCAAGGGCTGCCTGTGGTACCTTTGGGTGTGTCCCTTTTGAATGATGTAGCTGGATCATAGGACAACCCTGCTTTTAGTTTCCTGAGGTTGCCTTCTTCTTAATGAAGATGTCTTAGTCAGGGTTTTTATTGCTGTGAAGAGACCCCATGACCACGGCAACTTTTATAAAGGAAAACATTTAATTGAGGCTGGCTTATAGTTCAGAGGTTTAATTCATTATCAGCATGGTGGGGAAGCATGACGACATGCAGGCAGACATGGTCCTGGAGAGGAGCTGAGAGCTCTACATCTTGATCCACAGGCAGCAGAAGGAGACTGTGCCACCCTGGGCTTAGCTTGAGCATAGGAGACCACAAGACCCGCCTCCACAGTGACACACTTCCTCCAACAATGCCACACTTCTGAATAGAATAGTGCTGCTCCCTATAGCCCAAGCACTCAAACACATGCATCTTCCTATTCAAACCACCAAGCAGTTTCTGATAGAAGGACTAAGACTGCCAGAGAGTCTTCTATTCATCTTTATGTTCTCTTCACTATAGACATCATCTCTTTCTTATTCATCTTCTTATTCATGCATTCACTAACATATTTACTGGACATTCACTGTGTGTCAGCTCTTTTTTTTTTTTTCAAGATTTATTTATTATGTATACAGTGTTCTGCCTGCGGGCATGCGTGCAAGCAGAAGAAGGTACCAGATCTCATTACAGATGGTTGCGAGCCATCATGTGGTTGCTAGAAATTGAACTCAGGACCTCTGGAAGAACAGCCCATGCTCTTACCACGGAGCCATCTCTCCAGCCCCCATGTCAGCATTTTTTAAAGTAATGGACTTTCTAGTAATAAACGATCTTAACAAGATCTCAGCTATATGCAATTTATATTCATTTTTAAAGATTTATTCTTTATGCATATGAATTTTTGCCCTCATTTATGTGTGTGCACCGCATGTGTGCAGTACCTGCAGAGGCCAGGAGAAGGCATTAAGATGCCCTGGAACTGGAGTTACAGACTGTTGTGAACCACTATGTGAGTGGGGAATTCAATATAGGTTCTCTGGAAGAGCAACCAGTGCTCTTAACCACTGGGCCATCTCTCCAGCTTCCAATTTACATTCTCAGGCCGACTTTGTGTTAAATGCTTTACATTTAATGTTTGACTTAATCCTTACAGTAACTCTGGGAGGCAAGAGGTGTTCTCCCCATCTTACAGATTGGGAAACAGGCTCAGAGGGATTAAATCATCTGTATAAAATCACACAGCAGTATTGGAAGACAGGCTGGAGAGGCTGTAATGCCTTGATCCTGGGGGAACCGGTCAGCTTCCTGGGTACCACAACGAAGTGGCAAACACACTGCATATGTCTGTTGTATATTTGCATGGGTTTTCAGCATCTTACCTGGGATACAAATCTTTGGACATGAAGGCTGCTGTCCCTACCTTCACTCTAGTCTCTGGGTTGATTTGAAGCCTTTTTCCTTTGATACAGCCTGGCTAGATTTGGAATTTTTGGTTAACTGGGAGAAAAATCACCAGCTCAGGTAATATTTCTGAAAACCTTTGGGTTCTTGCATGGCAGTGTTTCTATAGTTTGGTGCTGGTTCAACCCATGTGGTCTGAAGGATTGCTCTTCCACAGAAATAACACAGGAGATGCTCTCCTATGCAGGAGATACCCAGAACTTTTTTCTTATTAGCGTGACTGTACCAAAGAATCACACTTGTGTGGGATTAGTATTCTGGAATCTTGCTTGGATAAAGGCAGTTTATATTTTTAACTCTTGTGTATTGTTGTTATGTTTCCTTTATTTAACCCTATGCTGATGATCAGTCAGTGGTAAGGAATGCTTCTGCCGAGCTGCTTCTTAGTAATGATCTGAGCAACCTTCAAAGTGTGGCTGACATGGAATTGAGTTTCTCGGATTCGAAGGAGAGAGATTATTGATATCACCTCATATTACTTTAAAAATTGTGTTTTGATGTTGGAGGATGAAGTTCAGTGGTTGAGCACTTAGCATGTTGTGGCTTTCATCATCAGTATTGTAAAAAAAATAATTTTAGCTTTTCTTGACCCTTTTTATACTGTGGTGATTATATTGTGTCCCCCAAAATATTGTGTACCCTAATAAAACTTATCTGGGGTCAGAGAACAGAACAGTCAGCCACTAGATAGACATAGAGGCCAGAAAATGGTGGCACACATGCCTTTAATCCTAGCATTCCAGAGGCAGAGATCCATCCAGATCTCTGTGAGTTCAAGACCACACTGGAAACAGAGCCAGGTGTGGTGGTACACATCTTTATTCCCAAGACTTGAGATCTATGTCTTGCTTGGGGAAGACACATGCCTTTAATCCCAGGAAGTGATGGCAGGAAGCAGAAAGGTATATAAGGCGTGAGAACCAGAAACTAGAGGCCTCTTAAGCTTTCAGGCTTTGAGCAGCAGTTGAGGTGAGATTCATTTGGGTGAGGACTCAGAAGCCTGCAGTCTGAGGAAACAAGACCAGCTGAGGAGTTGGCAAGGTGAGGTAGGCTGTGGCTTGTTCTGTCTCGCTGATTATTCAGAATTTACCCCAATACCTGGCCTGATGTTTTCAATTAATAAGACAGTTTAAGATTCATCTTACATTATACTTTAATACATTTATTTTTGTTTTCATTTGTGGCGAGTACTGCTGTTACCCACTCCATTTTATGATGAAGCAAATAGATTTCAGATAGCATTGGCATTACCAAAGTGAATCGCTGACCTGGGTTCTGAGATATTTCTATTTTTATTTTTATTGTTTGTGACAGTAGGGCATATGTGCTTGCATAAATTATTTTGATTTTTATGTGTGGCTGAATATCAAATCCAGAGCCATGTGCATGCTAGCAAACATTTATCATCACCAAGTCCTTGAAGTTTAAAAAAATGATCATTTGGCGAATTCACCCATGTATGAGATCTTTTGTGCTCACACTTATCACTGCACCCTCTGTCATCCCTCTCTCAGCCCCACCCATACCCCTCTTCCTAGCACGTCCAGATTCAACTTCCATGTCTTTTTATTGTGTCTTTGCTTTTGCTCTGTGACCCACCGAGTTTAATCAGGGGCCTGCCTGTATGGATGTGGAGGTGGAGCTGTCCATTAGAGCATGGGGATCACCAGTAGCTACCTCACTGAAGACACTCACTTCCTCTCCCCCAGAAGCCCTCCGCTGTCAATAGCGTGAGCTGTTTCCCATGAGCCTCTCTCTTATCCATGACTGAATGTTGATGGGCTCAGTCTTGTACAGCCCCTGTGCTGGCACCCGCAGCTTTCACGAGTGTCACGAGTGCTATGGCCAAATTTTGTGACAGTCCTTGCCATCATCTGGCCTTTCATTCTTTCTACCCTTTCTTCCATGATCAGACTTCATTTTATTCTAGAGGAATTTCAACACCGTATTTTATCATTTTACGCCTTCCNTCTCTTCTCCAGTAGATACAGAAACCCTCGTAAGCATGCCTTTGTGAACATGTGTGCTCCCACATTGTAGAGTATTCATAGTCTTGATTACAGTCAGGATGACAAGTTTTGTTTAGTCTCAACCAGGCATTTAAGTAAAACAGTGTTTTTCATGGACTGACATGTGTGAANACATATGCCATTTACCCCCACCTTTTATTAAGAAAATTTGCAAAACTTTTCCGAANACAAAAAGAGATCANAAGAACCACACAGCGAGAACCCATCAACTTGCCNCTTAAATTCTATAATGGTTAGCATTTCTGTGATATTTGCTTTTTAGCTATATTTTTGCATCATATGCCTCTGAAGTGAACACTTCCCAAGTAGCAATTTACATGTTTCTTGGGGATCTTTGCCAAGGCATTTAATTTTAGATGCCTGTTAACGCATATGCCCTGTTACACCATCTTGTAAAGGAAGAGTAAAAAGATGAAGCNTGGCTTTCTAACTTGAAACTAGGCTGGGTTTTGGAATTTGGGGATAGAGACCTACATTGAGAGTATTTTATTGCAGCTTCCGTGTCTTAGGGACTTGAAAATTATCTTACATCATTAGAGACCCCAGTGACTTTGTACATGCTCAGAGCTAAGGTTCCTGGGGTGACTTCNGCAATAACATGCAACCAGACATTGCAAGTCCACTTGAAACATCTGGTCATGGTTGGCAGTGATTTGTTATCACAGATCATTCTGACATTAAAGGNATCTACTTACAAAATGTATCACAAGATCAGAATTGCCTTCANATCTACAGGCAGGAATAATACAGAGATGCTCATGTGGTCCCAGACAGGCAGTTGTACTGATAGNGTCTACCCTCCCATGCTGCTGTGTTTCTGCCTGCTTTCTGGCAGAATGTATCCATTTGTATCTAGGAGTCTTCTCCCATGTCAGAGTTACATGGAAGACTTTGTATTCTCCCACTCAAGATTATATATTTATGTGTATATGTTATTTATTTTGTCTTTTATTTTTTGTGTAGGTGTGTGAGGCGTGCACGTGGTGGTGTGAAGCAATGCATGTATCTGTGTATCCCTGTCTGGAGGCCAGACATTGACTTTCGGGTATCTTTTCTATCACTTTTCAAATTATTTTGAGACAGGCTCTGATACGGAACATAAAGTTTATCATTTTAACCAGACTGGATAGCCAGTGCATGCTCAGATTCACTGGTCCTCCCCCATCTTCCCCCCAGTCCAGCACTGGGTTCGAGGCATGCACTTTTATGTGGGCCCTGGGGATCGAACTCTGGTTTTCCTGCTGTGCATGCCCTTTGCCATCTCCCCATCCCTACTCATTTTTTTAAAAAGTAACAGCCATGATGCTGCTAGATGTCAAGAATCAGCGGTCAGTGACTTCGTGGTACTCTTCGTCCTTCTGTATTTACCTAGGGCCTTTCAAAACACACATTCGGGGAATTCCCATGTTTTCTGTTCTGTGACTCGGTTCCTATGGCAACCTTCTTACTCAGTCAGAGGCTGTGGTTTCTTGGGTGTGTGTCTTTGCTCCAATGCCTGGTGCTGAACAGCTCTGTCACCTTGTGCCTTCATTTATGGCCTCTGTTACCTATCTATTATTTGTTTTAGAGATAGGATCACACTCTGTGGCCNCAGCTAACTTTCAGCTCCTGATGGTTTTCCTGCCTCAGCCTTCCAGATTCTGTTGCTTATAGGCATGGACCACCATGGCAGGCTAAGGCATCAGTGTTAAAATACATAGTGCAAGGAGGTTGAATTGGGTGATTTTTTTTTTTTTTAAGGCCTGCTCCACCAGTATTAAAAGTTTTTGGCTCTGTGTTAATTTAAAAATTTTGTGGCAGTTCAATTTGCTTTATAAATATTATGCTGATGACTTTATGCAATGTTTTTTATTTGCCAATTGAGGTTAGGATATATCCCTTCAAGTATGTGTTAAGCTATGTAAAATGTTATTCATGGTGTGGTTTTTTTTTTATGTGTCAGTGTATCCATGTCAATAAGGTGTGTTTTAAAATCAAGTAAGGAATTACAAGCTTATCTGACTATAGTAGAATCTGATCCTTAATAACTCACCTCTTGCATCTTTAGCTCCATTCATTTTTAAAAACTTATCTGTATGTGCACACANAGCACATGTGTGGTCAGGGGACGATGTATGGGTATCAGCGCCCACCTTCCACCTTGCTGAGGTGAGTGCTGTGTACTGCAGTCTACCTGGCCTGAGAGCTTTCTGGAGATTTTCCTTCCATCTTGCTGTAGACATGCTGGGGTTACAGATGTACCCTACTGTATCTGGCTATTTTATGTGGGTTCTAGGGTTTTCCAGGCTTGCACCAGCAAGTAGTTTAACTCACTGAGCCATCTCAGTGGTCCTTGTCACATTTTTCAAATGAGCATGTTAGTTTATAAAGCTCTTGCCACATGTTCAGGGTGAGTTGTGAGTCTGTATACTTAGAATACATACACCTTAAAAATGTAGGATTTTTGTTTCTTCCATGGAATGTAACTGCAGACATTTAAGCACTACAACAGTGATGTAATTCTGTTCTATTCAGCACCTAGCCAACAACAACAATCTAATATAAAGATGACCTGAAAATCTTGTATATTTTTATATTTAACATCTCTCATCAAAGGTTATAGTGAGACTTAAAAATACTCTGCCTTTGTTGTATAACTTTAATTTACAGTAATTTATTGCATATTCTTGATAAAATAACTCCACATTTAGGTTATAAGGACTTTGTGTGTAAAACACTGTTGCTGAGCTAACTTAAAAAAAATTATTCCAACAAGGAACACAGAATGAGGGATATCTGATACTTGGCTAATCATAGCATCATTTTTAAGGGCTGCTCTTGAGGCGCTGTTATGTGACCACAGCATTCCATCTGAGGTTTTGACTGCTTCCCCAAACACAAGGATGGTAGGTGTGTATTCTCAATGCTGCGGGGCTTTTCCAAAGAGGCCAGGGTGGCTCTGGAGTGAGTAGGGCTTTTATTCTGCAAGCCTCGGAGCCAGGCTCCTATGGAACTTCAGCGGTCATGGTGGATTGCCGGCCCAACAAGAACCTAGTCATGGGCAGCCTGGTGTCTCGGAAGNATGTGGCAGGCTGTCCTGGGTATTCACTCCAGGCAGCCCATGGAAAAACCACTTTCTGGTTAAGTCTGCCTCATACTGTTCCATCAATGGAAAAAATTGAACATGATGAGGGTGTGTAGCGAGCAAGCAGACAGAAATACGTCCAGCATTGCACACGATCCGTTTTTAGCTCTTAACGGCTGAGCAGTTGAAGTGTTAGGCACCGTTTCCTGGCTCAGCAGGGCAGAAGGAAGACAGACCATGGCTTCTAGCTGGGTGAAAGCTCCTGCGAACAACTGGCCACAGCCGCAGTTCTGACCAAGGTAAGGTCGTAAAGATGTTTGTTTCTATCCTTCTGAGTTGAGACAGTTTACCCGGGAGATAGGTTTTTCTAAAAGCTTTCCTTGGTAACGTATCCATGAGTGCTGCCTTTGTCTGATGTTAGTTTCTACTCAGACAGCACATGTTACTGAACAGAAAGGAATTCTTATCTAAAAGTTTAGTGGCCATATACTTTCAAACACCTCTGGGTGATGTATTATAGTCGCTGTAGAATATTTTATGAGTTGAAAATTCTCCAAGCTGATCTGTGTGGACTGTTTTTCCCCAAGATGTCTGAAGAAAGTGCCCACTTCTCAGTCTGATTGTGTTAAAATGTAAGTGACTGTTATGTATCGTTCCCAGTCAGTATTTTTGGGGCTGTAGTGGGAAGCTGAAGTGTGCCTGAGATTGTATTTTTGTCATTTCCCATTATTATATCAACTGCAGCTTTTAGCAGAGTATGGGTTNATTTTCTAACTTGTAAATTGCTGTCCGNTGCTCAGTATTATTCATCCTTAGGTTGGTCTTGAACTTTTGGGGGAAACAGAATCTGTTGTAGTCTGAGTGGGAAGCCCTCAGTTTAAGCAGANTAAGGCATCCAANTGGTGACTTTCATTAGAGCTCTAACTCNAAGCAGACACTGTTCCAGCTGAGGGCGTGTGCTGACAGCAGGACAGAGAAACCCTAGCTTGGGTCCCTCTTGCTTGGTCTACCATTCATTTGGCCCAGCATGTAATTCTCAGAAAATTGGTGGGTGGAGAGACAAAAATAGGAAGATCTTTTGAAGTCATAACTTGGAAGTGTATTTATAGGCTATCTGGAGAGTACGGGTTCATCTGTATGGCTGCTGGAGTATTTCCTAGTATGTTTTAGCCTTTTACTGTGGCCTTAAGTCAGGGTTAGGGATTCTGACCCTCTGTTTCCTTTCACTATAAAGATGCTATGCGCAAGTGGGATCGTGCAGTGAGAGTTCATTTTTAGCTGTAGGAAGGCTGTCTTCCCGTGGGTGTGGTGGGCACCCTCAGTCCATCCTGTCCTTTCTAGAAATGTTTCTGGGAGGGTGGAGGCGTGGGGGTGAAGTTCAGGTCAGTTACTACCCACAGAATAATTGGTCACATTGTTGATTCCTTTTAATCTCAGAAATGTTGCTCGGACAGGGGTGAGGGGTGGGGAGGGCAGTTCAGAGTGGGGAGTCTCGGTTCCTTTTTCTGCTGAGTTGGACACTTGGCACTGGCTTTGGTTTTCATAGGCTCACAAGCCGATGCCCAAGCTGCAGAACCCAGTGACTCAAGTCCACAACACCAGCTGAGAGAGTGTTGCGAATACCTTCAGATAAAACCATCAGCAATGTTTGCAAAGCCTTCTCAGGCNATGCTTGTGGGAAAAAGGCAAGGGGGAGGCTCAGGGTCTGTGGGGAGAGATTGCCCTCCCAACATGGCCCCGCTTGCNCTCACTCAGTAGGACGGAGGATGGGCTAAGTTTGTGTTGAGCAGAGCCCCACTTACTATGCAGTTAGTGTGGATCTCCATAACCCCTTNGAGANATAAATGTGGGNTGAATGAATGAACCCAGAATTGCACTCCTTAAGTAACCATGGCACTCTCCCAGATCTGTGTAGGTCTCCAGGTTTCCCCGCTCTNTGAAGTTCAAGTCCATGGTGATAATAAATTGAGTTAGTGTGACAACTGTTAGATGTCTTAGAAAATTATTTCCTGCTCACAGAACATTCAGAGCCAAGGTCATTTTGGACATATTTTTACTTTTTAAGAAATAGCATTTTCTCCTTTGAAGTTAAATGTGTCTTAGATACAGGCCAAGAAAATGACAGCTTTGTGAGAAGCAGAAAAAGGTAAAAGTTTCTGATAAGAAAGGATTTATAGAATTGATAGGATTGAAAGAANCCATTGATATTGAAGAAAATAAAACTAATAATGATACAAAATACATAGAGCTAATAATTGGATTTTAATAGCAGTGATTGGATATTTTTTATTATTCAGTCCTGTTTACTGAACTATAAGAGTAGATCCCCGATAGTTTTGTCTGGGTATAATTTTATTTTCTGTAGTTCTGGGGTTAGAANCCAGGGTCTCTCGCATATGAGGCAATGCTCTGCTGNTGAGCTATAGCTCATGGGTTTTAAGTGCAAGAAATCTAGGAGCACGACACAGAGAGACAAGAAGTAGGCAGATTCAATCCNAGGCAAGATTTTCTCACAGTAACAAATTCANTTTTGCTGTAGTGAGACACTCTCTTCCTACCTGGAAGAATTAGAGCAATCCAGAGAGAAGGGCCTGGGACTGAGTGTTACATGATTTCTAGGTCCTACTTCCCCAAATACTGGACACTGGCAAATGAAATTTCAGCGTGAATTTTGGAGAGAACAACCACAGCAGGCAGGAATGTTCCTTGCCATGCTTTAGTCAAAAGTCAGCATTAGGGTATCAGTTGGGTTTCTCCAGGGTAAATTTAAGGNTTCAGGCCTTCTGAGTGCTTACAAACCCTGGAGGCTGGAGGTCTGAAGTCATA
Organism: Neotoma lepida; assembly: GCA_001675575.1. NCBI lineage: Eukaryota > Metazoa > Chordata > Mammalia > Rodentia > Cricetidae > Neotoma > Neotoma lepida. Next base: position 72,122 of record LZPO01055179.1, read on the forward strand.
GCACAGCAAGGCCACACTCCTTCTGAGACCCTAAGAAGAGCCCTCCCTAGATTATCTGCACTTCTGGTGGAGGCNGCTAACTCTCCGTATCCTTGGTTTGTAGCTNCATGATTCCATCCTCTGCCTCTGCTCTGTGGTCTCATTCTGGTGGCCTGTTTTGGTTTTGTTAGTCCTTTCCCTGGCAGTAGGCACCATGGCAGGGATGAAAACCACAGTCATGGGCTTANGTGTCACAAGGCAAGGCAAGGCACTTGGAGAAAAACAAAGTTTACACATGAAGTGGGGGAACAANTTTGTCACCTACACTCTAGCAAAGGGATGTGGATGAAGTGGATGTCAGGATTCCTCCTCAGTCACTTTTCCATCTTGTTCATTGAGGCAGGGTCTNGCAATCAAACCCAGAGCTCACCGATGTGGCTNGTCTTTCTAGTCACTTTGCTTTGGGGCTCCTGCCTCTACTTTCTGAGGCTGGAATTACAGGCAGGTCACCATGTNCACCCAGTGTGGCTTGTGGGGATCTGAACTCTGGCCCTCAGGCTAGTATGGCAGGTGATCTAACCACTGAGCAATCTCCCTGACCTTTATTTACTTAATTTTCTAATTCCTTTAGTTGACATGTAAATTAATGTTTCATTTAGCATCCATACATTTAACATTGTATTTGGTTCTCCACCCTGTACCCTCGTCCATCTCTCCTGTGTTTGCTGGTCTCAGTTATGCCCTCATTGACTCCTCCCTCTTCCAGGTCACAGAATATTTTTCTTCATTTCCTCCCCATTCAGCTCACAGCTCTGTTACCTTTATGGGCTTCTCCTTGTCTCCTTGACCTCTTAGTGTGGGAATCCCTTGGCTTCCGTTTGCTCGCATAGACAGAGCTCATCCAGTTTACCTAGCTTACGTACAGCCTCACATATCCAACTACCCCGCTCAACATTGTCACGTTCATGTCTAGTGGACATACTCAAACCTAGCATGTCCAGTATCAAATCCCTAATCTTTCATAGTGGTCAGCTTCCCTCTGCTGTGACCAAATACTGAGAAAATCGACTGTTGAGGAGGACAGGTGTTGGGGGCTCACAACATCAGCAGCTTCCGTCTGTGGTTGACTGACTGTGTTTTGGGGGCCTGTGACAAGGTGGTACATCGTGGCAGAGAGCATGATGGAGCAGAGTGGCCCACCTTGTGGCAACAGGGAAGAAGAGAGAGAAGGATCTCAGTGTGTCCCAGTAGCTCCTTTAAGGGTACCCTGTCCCACTAAGGCCATACGTCTTCATAGTTTCATCTCCTTCCAGATGTGCCATGGGCTGGTAACTAAGGATTTAATCTACGAGGCTTTAGGGGATTTTTTTTTTAATTGTAGATAGTGTTTTACTCTGTATTGCAGGCTGACCTTTAGCTCTTGATTCTCCTGCCTCAGCCCCACCAGTGCTGGGATTACAGATATGTACCACCATCCTCAGTCGTTTGAGGATATTTAAGACCAAAACCATGTTCTATTTCTCTAGTCTGCTCTGTTCTGTCTGCNTTTTCCCTTCAGTGACTTAGACTGGATTCTTAGAGTTGTCCTAGCATCTCTACTGGACACTTCTCTCCACGGAGGGTCCTGTCTTCTCTCACTGTACCCAATGTCTGCCCACTCCTCAGCCCCCCGTCAGTTGCATCCTAACCTCTCTCACCTGAATCCTGACACTGGCTTAGTGTGTGTCTGTTTCTACTTACCTCNGCAGTCCAGGTGCACATAAGCAGCNAGGCTGCCGCAANCCTCTGATTGTAGCTCAGTGTCAGTGTGGATAGCTCCAGGCCTTTAGATGTCTCCCTCAGCTGTGCTCTCAGCTTCTCATGCCTCATTGCTTCTGCTGTGCTGNTCTTCACCCCTCTGCTTCAGACCCACTTGCCNACGCCTCTGGGCTTTGCACTTTCTGTCATCTGGGATGCTCTTTCCNCCCTTCCTCCTCATCTCTGNGGTACCTTTGGTTTCACTTTCACAGTCCTGAGGTTTGCTAATGTTTCCTTTAGGGAAGGGCCAGAGATTCACATCCACTCGGAAAGGGGAACCTGAAGTTAAATGTATTTTTTAAGAAGACGTGGAGTAATTTCACATTAAAAAATATGCAGGAGAATTTTGAATTATTTTGATANGGTGCTGTGGTAACAGATTGTTTTGTCACTGTGGCAAAAGGCCTGGTAAAAGTGACTTAAAAAAGAAAGGGTTTGTTTGGCTCACAGTTCNNGATGTGTTCATCATGGTAGGGCAGTCAAGGCAGCAAGAATGTGAGGCAGCTGGTCACTTGTGTTGCAGTCAGGAAGCCCAGAGTGATGGATTCTGGTACTCAGCTGGCCTTCTTTTTATTCAGGCCATGGTCCCACCATGTGGACCGGCACCACCCACGGTGAAAGTGAGTCTTCCACCCCAGTTAACCTAATCTAGACAACCTCTCACTGACATGCCCAGAGGCTGGTCTCCTAGGTGACTCTAGATCCTGTCGATTTGGCAGTTAGTATTAAAAAATGATTAGAAAGATCCTGGTTTGGGGCTGGAGAGAGGCACAGAGGTTAAGAGCACTGGCTGCTCTTCCAGAGGTCCTGAGTTCAATTCCCAGCAACCACATGGGGGCTCACAACCATCTTTAATGAGGTCTGGTGCCCTCTTCTGGCCTGCAGGCAGAGCACTGTATACATAATAAATAAATAAATCTTAAAAAAAATCCTGGTTTGATTCCTGCTTTTTTTNAAAAAAATTCCTTCATGATCTTGAACAAGCCATTCAACCCTTGGAGACTTTAAGTCCTTTTCCTATAAAGCAGGGGCAATTGTGCAAGTTATTAGTTAGGGTTCTTATATCCGATGAATCTTTGGCACAAAGCAGCTTTCGGAACATGCTAAATTCTTCCTGCCTCTCCATGCATCCACAGGCTTTGAGTCTCAAAAATTTCAGTTCCTGTGCAATTTAAAAAATTTAAGTTAAATACTCTTTTGTACTTTTTTGAGTCAAGGCCTCAAGAATTCCAGACCGTCCTTGGGCCTGCTAACAAGCTGAGGATGACCTTGAACTCCTGACCTTCCTACTTCTGCCTCCCTAGTGCTAGGATTACAGATGTGTGTTACCATGCCTAGCTATATCAGCAAACTTAAGCTGGACCTACTAGTCCTGTTCAATTTCCCCTCCTAAAGTTTTAATAAATTGTTGGGTAAAGACTTAGCAGGTTTGTGTATAATCATATGAGTTAAGAGAAGTTTCAGCAATGTCTTATTTTCTTTTAAGGGTAACTTAGACAGTAGCCTTCAGATAGAAACCTAGTGAAAGGGAACCCTGAAGCTGGGCTGTACCTCCTGTTAAAGCAGAATAGTCGCACATTTACGAGGGTGGGAGACACACCTATTTACATGAAGCGGGGAACCCTGTGGTTTATGCCCGTTCATTTTTCAAGTTTAAATGGAACAGTGTATAATGAAGAAAGATTTTGCCAAGAACAACTTGGTAGAATCACTGGAACATATTTTGGTTGTAAAATGTGATTGAGGCTCAGGGGTTCGATGTCTGCTTTCAATTTCCTGAGGCACGTGTCTGATGTGTGGGTCTCTGCAGTCCAAAACAAGGAAGCCAATGGGTGCANCCCTGCAGCCCAAGTCCCCAGGCTGCCTATGTTGNGGTGGGAAGCTTGGGCGCTGCTTGCAGAAACCAAGCTTGCTTTTGTGGAATGGCTCAAGCATAGCAAATGAAGANAGGCTATTTCAAAGTCAGGCTGACAGTTTTGACTCTGGCCATCATAAGTTACAGAAGAGAGCCACCTGAAACCCATGTTAACTCTTTAGAATATTTGGTTGTGGTGTCTGTCCCCAGACAGCACAAGGTCTTTGGGGGACTAGAATGTAGGGGAAGATTTGGATGATGCTGACGGAGACGTGGAAGGAAAGTTAAAGTAGGAGAGAACATGAATATATTAAAAACAAGCAAATACACAGTTGAGAGCTTATAGAGCACTTATCTCACAAGCATGAGGACCTGTGCTCAATCCCAAGAATCCATATTCAAAACCAATAACAAAATCAGCGCAGTGTGGTGTGTGTGTGGATATTCTCAGTGCCGAAGATGCAGAGACAACTGGATACCCAGGACTCCCTGGCTAATCAGCCTGGCTTACTCTGCTAGTTCCAGGCCAATGGAAGAGAGACCTTGTCTCAATGAAAATGAGGCAGATGCTGTCTCAAGTACAGCAGTTTGTGTCCTTTGGTCTCTGCACACAAACAAGACATATGCATGCTCACTTACATAGACAAATACACTTGCATACAGACAAAAAGAAATACACACACCACCATAATCACCACCACCACCACCACCACCACCACCACCACCACCACCACAACAACAACAACAACAACAACAACAATAACACTTGAAAGTGCCTGGCTGGAAAACAGAACATCTTTTGATAATTCTTAAAGGAAGACATTTTCTCATTATCAGGGCTNTTTCATTCGATTCTNTAATTTTGCTTGAAAGGCTTTTTCTTGTGTAATCCCTGAAATGTTTTCAGTTCCTGTGATGGTTCAGCTGTAGCCAGCCGCTCGATTTACTTGGCATTCCACAAACATACCAGCAATATTTGTGGAGTGTGGTCTGTGCGCTGCTGGAGTTACNTGTTCTCTGTTGCTTCTCTGGGTGGCTCATGTTTGTCATCTCCCTCACATCCCACACAGGCTGACAGTCGCTCTGAAGAAGGGATCCCATTGCACTCCTCTGGTTTTCCTTGAAGCTCTTTGCAGGAATTCTGGGAAGTCTCCNAACCATTCCTACTGACTTGCCGAGTGGAGCAATTTATTTCATTTCAATTCCCCAAGTTTCTGTCAAGACCAACAATGCATCTTTTGCTGTCAGTACCACCCCATAGGGGGACCCTAAGTGTCTCTAAATGGATCACTCAGGTGCACCTGAGCACTTGACTGCTAAGGCTTCTCCAGCTGCCTCTCTCTCTTTCCTTTCCAACTTTGCCATTGACACACAGGCACTGTCACCTTCCCACCTTGTCCCCAACAAGCTAGAGTCCCTTCTCTTACTCGGTTGNTGCTTCAGTCATGTANGGATTCAGGAAGCCATAGGATACCTGTGTCTTTGGACTTGCTATTTTTCATTCCCCTGTCTTCCTTTCTCCCCTTTCTTCATCTGACAGGATCCCACTCATCCTTTGAGTTGTAGTTAACTTCCTTACTAGGCGTGCTCTAACTCTTAAGAATTTGAATACCCGATTGCAGTTTCTCTGAATACAAAGAAATGAGGACCATAGACTTCTCTTGTAGAGTCCTCAGTGATGGAAGGTCCCTTTCTTGTCTGGCTCCTAGTTGCAGCCCAGCTATTTGTCTTGGATGATGATTTTCCNGAGTTTTTGGAGACTGTTTACTTCAGTTGACCTTAAATCTTTTTAATAGGACTGTGTAGTGGTTAATCTCNNCTGTCAATTTGATTTAGGACCTTAGTAGCACACACCTGTGGGACACTATCTGAGGGCTTCCCAGGGACAGATCAGGGGGATGCTGGCCCAATTTGGATAGATTACTGGGAGATTATAGGACCCCCCCACCTCTGCCTGGTCACTTGGGGTACATTCTTGTGTGGCTAATGTCTGGCCAAGGTCCCTTCCTGCTAATGCTCTACTTCCTGCCCACCATACTGGGAAAAGCCTCTACCACAAGGTCCCATCACCACGATGTACTCCCTTGCTACAGGCCCAGACACAGGTATCCAAGTGACACAGACCCTTTGAAATCATGAGTAAAATTTTTCCCCTCTTTGTTTTTGATAACTATTCAGATACTTTATTACAACAAATATACGTACCATGATGAGGAAAATACTATTTAAGGTTT
>LZPO01055179.1:81697-93963 GCA_001675575.1 Neotoma lepida
GGCTGTTTATTTTTCCAGTGGGTGGAGTTGACCAGGTGCCTTGAACAACTGGTCAGCGTTTGCCTCTGTGAACATGCATACTGCTCTTGGCCTCCCTCACCCCTCCTTTCGGCTCTCTCCTGTCTTAGTAAGGGAAACTTACCTTCATGGTCTGTAAGTCTGTGGATCTGCCTGTCACACAACCAGTGGGGAGAGACCTTGCTTTTGGTCTATGTCCAAATCAGCCATCTAAGCTAGGAGTTGGCTTCAAGGATCCCACAGGTGTTCCCAGAGTGCTTCCTGTGAGTCTACGGTTCAGGCTTCCAGCCAGACAAGGTTTTGGTGAAGGGGGTGTATTTCCTAAATTATCAAAAGAATAAAAATAGGGGGCAGGGCATGTAGCTAAGTTGGGAGAGTGCTTGCCTAGCCTATACAAAGCCCTGGGCTTGATCTCAGCACTGTATAAGCTGGACCTGATGGGACATGCCTGTAATCCCAGCCTTTGGGGAATGAAGGCAGGAGGCCCAGGGGTTTAAGGTCATCCTTATAGTATTCAAGGTCAGCCTGAGATACATGAGGTCTCATATCATTGAAATAGTAGCAATAGTAAGTAGTAATAGTAACAGTAGGTAGTAACACCATGGACAGCAGGAGAGACAGTGGGACATCCAGCCTGTTATCACAGAGACTTTAGTGTAGTGTAGGTGGGATTCTTGCCTGTATGGTGGAAAAAATTTCAGGATGAGTTGGTTTAAGTAAAGTTGTAGTTTATGAAGGAAGAACCTGGTGAGATGGCTTAGTGTGGGTAACGGCACTGGCCAGGCAGGCTGGCCATCCCAGGTTGATCCCTGGCATCCATGTGAAGATGAAAAAGAGAATAGACTTTATTTTCTGACTTGCACATGTGTCCCATGGCAAGCATACCCTCCCCATAGGCACACAGTGATAAAAATAGTTTTTAAAAAGAAAAAAGCTCTAATATAGATTTAAAGTGTTTGTGTTAAGGGCACATTTGAGAGTACACACTTAACCGTGGCTGTATGTGTACTTCTCAAGAATATTGTTCAGAGAGATCTTAATCCTTTTAAAAAAGAATTTATTTTGATTATTTTTTAATTATATGCATGTGTGCCTGTGGGTATATGTGTGTGAATACAGGTGCCTCCAGAGGCCAGAGGTATTGGATCCCCTGGATCTGGGGTTGCAGGCAGTTGTGTGAGCTGCCTAATATGGGTGCTGGGAACAAACCAGGCCCCTGGAAAGGCAGTAAGTACCTTTAACCACTGAATCATCTTTCTAGCCCAATGAACCTTACTTCTTAGAAAATAAGATTATAAGGTGATACCTAAGGTGCTTTGGGCAGGATTACAAGCTTATAAGACAAAAAGCATTGCTCAAAAAAGGAATTCTTACTGATCGTAGGACAAGAAAGTTAGGGCTCATATGCTGGTTGTAATCAGTNGTTTCATCCCCCTTAAGAGATTTTCATACAATCACAGTGCTACCAATAAAAGGTTTAAATTAAAAATTTAAGCTTTGACGTTTCTCTTGGTTCATTGTCATTTTAACATTCTTATTTGAAATACCTCAATTGATTTCTCTGCAGGTGATGCCATGGCAAATTTTGTTATGTTGAAATTCTTGACTCTTTTTGGGACAGGGTCTCATGTAGCCTAGGCTGGCCTCCAACTTGCTATGTAGGTGAGAATGGCCTTAGACTTGTGACATTCCCACCTCTACCTCCTGAGTGCTGGGATTACAGTTGGGTACCACCACAGTTGGTTTGTGGGGTTCTAGGGTAATAAACCCAGGGCCCTGTGCACATAGATAAGCACCAGCTGAACTACATCACCCCCTGTCCTGTCCTGCTCAGTGAGATGCCTTCCAGTCTCAGCCTGCTGCTGGGGCATAGACTCGACTTTATAACACTCTTCTGCAGCTCTGAGCCCAGACCTCTGTCATCCAGGAGTATCAAACAGTTGGGGAGTGAATGAAGAACAATGCATCTCTGCTCAGTAGGCTGCAGAGTTTTAGTCCTGCAGGGAGAAAAGGACTGTAGTGATGGGTGGTGATGATGGCATCCCAACAATATGAAGATACTTAATGTTGCTGGACCCCAANATGGGGAAGATGCTTGATCTGGTTAGGCATGTTTTAATAGAATTATAAAATAGACTCCAGAGAAGGAACTCAGAAGGCCACTCTTGAGCCCTTCGTCACTTTGCTGTTTACATCTGTGAGAAAGTAAAGACTTCGTGTCCGTCAGAATGCCACCAGATGGCACTTCCCATCCCAGCCCTCCCTGCTTAGAAGGCTGCCTTGTCCTTCTGAGGTTGACCTCTGGCCCCCGCCAGTACATGCTTGAGAAAAAGTCAAACTCACAGCTGAGGTCAGCTTCTGTAACTTACGACATCAGCCGAGGACAATTCGCCGTGATTTTACTTGGGGCTTTTGTTTTTATTCCTTGGCCAAATAGAGAACAATGGACTGCTCTTGTCCTGCAAGGGGGCGGAGGGAGGTGTGGGGGGGGTAACATCCCTATGGTTTTGTCAGCAATCTGAGAGCTGTTTTCCTGGGAGTGGTGACTGATGAGCCTGACTCATTTGCACACGCTCACCTGCTGCTGCTGCTGCTGCAACAATGGCTGACTTTGGCTGCAGACACCGAATGGACAGTTCTGGCTCCCTTTAGATCTCTAAACATCCTTGATCAATCAGGAAGTTCGCAGACATCTCGTTTATCATCTTGGCAGTGTTTTGTTTTAGTTCATGAAATTGTTTTCATTTGTTTATCTATGAAATGGGGGCGTGCATGCCGCGATGTGCATGGAGAGGTCGGCAAACAACTTCCAGGAGTCACTTCTCTCCACCACATAGCCATCCAGGGACCCAACTCAAGCCATCAGGCCTGGCAGCAGGTGCNTTTGCCTACTGAACAATTGACAAGTGATTTTTTTGAACACTAATACTTTATTTCTGGATAGCTTCTGTTAAACCATTGGGTTATTTATTAATGCATTTTAGAGATAGGTCTGATGTAGTCCAGACTTGTAGCCCAGTACCCCAAATTTGGTGCATAGCCAATGGTGACCTTGAACTTCTGGTCCTCCTGCTTCTACCTCCTGAGAAGTGGTGTTATAGGCATGTGTTGATATGCCTGGTTTTAAGCAATGCTGAGGATAAACCCAGGGCTTTGTAGGTGGTAGGCAAACATTCTACCAACTGAACTACATCCCCAACTCTACTTTGCTTTTCCTTATTGGGAGTCGAGTGTAAAATGCTTGATGGAGTTTTCACATTTTGTATGTGTGTGTGTGTTTATTTTGTTTTTCAGGATCACTTCATGGACTCACACCCTCATGCTTGTTAAGTGCCTGCATTGTTCCCAAGACCACGTAAAACCTGCTGAGTAAAACCTGCTGAGCGTTAACCTCCCTCCCAGCAGAAGCCAGGCTGCAGGTAATTCGTGGGCCTCTCATAAAGTGCGTGACCCATTGAGTAATAAAGAAGGGTTTATCCACTCCAGCGACTGGGTTTTTAAAGTGCTTGATAACTGCCACAACCAGATAGCCATCCATTTGATTTCTGCTTTGTGACTCTACGAGCTTCAGTGTGCAAGAATGAAGAACTTAAAAACCTGTTAAATATGCTTGGAGCCTGACAGGAAGTAAAAGTGTGGTGGCTCATAATAGTTCCCTGCTGAAGAAGATTGGGGGGGGGTTGGAGCAAATTTTTATTTGCATTTTGCTTACCTACTCAACTTCTTGAGCTAACTGGAAGCTTAAAGGGGATTTGAAGAAATCAGTGCCTTTTTCTCTTGTCCACATTCTAAACTGTAAGTATTTGAATATTATTTTCTTTACTGCATCCTAAAGTGAATTGACTAGGGCTGTGATTGTTTGGGAACAGGGACCTCAATAGGTTCTCTGGGTCCAAGGGTTCTGCACTGATAGATTAATGTAGCTGTCAGTATGTTTTAGTGACAATATTACTAAACATGTACAGTTTTCCTGAAATGATTCAGTGGGAAATACAGAGTGACACCAATTCCCATAGCATTTCCATTGTCAAGTGTTGTATGTGTAATCTAAGAGAAAAAGCACAGGGAGGGGGGATATATGTTGGTGTATGTTGTGAGTAAAAAGATCACACTCAAAGATTTGCATGTTTGAGGGTTTTGGAATCTGGAGGGATCCTGAGATCCATTCCCCAATACTATGCNAGTTGTTGCCCTCAATAATAATAATTCCTGTGTAATGAAAATGTAATTTCTGTGCTACACCTCTGGTTGTATGTCCACGTGTCTAGACTTTCCTCCATTTTTGCTTCAAGGATCCTTAGCCAACACTGGGTCTGAAGGGGCTCTCTACTCTTAGCTGATACTTTTATACCTGTTCAGTTTTAACAGTGTGCCACTGCTAATGCNCTTAAAATCCCTAGCACATGAGCATGCCATGTAGTCTGTGTGACCAGTGTAGCCTTTCACAGTCAAGGGAACCAGTTCNTCAAATGGCTTGTCTCTGCACCTTTGAATCTTGTCAAGCATGGAAAGAAATGTCCTGCACCCTCCATTCCCCTTGCTTAATATCACTAATTATTGTTTATTATTATTATTATTATTACTACTACTACTACTACTACTACTACTACTACTACTACTATTAATGATTATATTTAGAAAACCCTGTCTTACTGTAGTGTAATTTAGATCATGACTCATTACTATACAACTGTTCTCAGGTTTTTTAGGTTAAAATGGGGAACTCTGAGAGTCAGTATACCTTCCAAGGATCCAAGAATCATAGCAATACTGTCACCGGTGCTAAACAAAAGCCTTGCTCTCTGAAAATACGCAGCATTCATGCCAAAGATGAGAAGTCTTTGCATGGATGGACTCACGGAAGTAGCGGAGCAGGCTACAGGTCTAGGTCCCTCGCCCGAAGCTGCCTTTCTCACTTTAAGAGTCACCAGCCTTACGCCACCAGACTCAATGGACCCACGTGCAAAGTCTCAAAGGGCACTGCCTACTCTAAGCACAGAGCGAATGCCCCAGGAAGTGATTTCCAGGGCAACAATGGTGCTTTCTTACCTGAGAACGGCTTCCACTATGTTGGCCACGAGTCAGGAGAGAGCCACGTGACCTCCAGGGACTGCAATGGACACCTTCTCACCTGCTACAGAAGAAATGAGAGCATTGCCTCCACCCCGCCAGGCGAGGACCGCAGGAGCCCCAGGGTGCTCATCAAGACACTGGGGAAGCTGGATGGGTGTTTAAGGGTTGAGTTCCATAACGGTGGCAACCCTCACAAAGGGCCCTCGGAGAACTCCAGCGGACCTGTACAGCTGCTGAGATACTCCCCTACGTTGGCATCAGAAACCTGCCTGGTGCCAGAAGCTAGGCGGGATTCGGGTGCAGACTCCCCAGCCAGCCAGCGCCCCTCTCCCACTGACTCTCGCCTGCGATCCAGCAAAGGCAGCTCCCTGAGCTCCGAGTCATCTTGGTATGACTCCCCGTGGGGCAATGTTGGGGAGATGAGTGAGGTAGAGGGCTCCTTCCTGGCTCCCAGCACCCCAGACCCCAGCCTCCCCACCAGCTTCCCACCCAGTGACGCCAAAAAAACTTTCAACCAAAGCTCATCCCTCTCCTCCCTCCGGGAACTGTACAAAGACGCCAACCTGGGATGCCGCTCTCCCTCTGGAACCTGCCGTTCTTCTGATGAGTTCATNGGCTCCCAAGTCAGCTTGAGCAACCGAGTCTCATTTGCGTCTGACATGGATGTGCCCTCCAGGGTGGATCACAGGGATCCCATGCCCTATAGTTCCTTTACTCTCCCNTGTCGTAAGTCCAAAGCCTTAACTGAGGATGCTGCAAAGAAAGATACCCTCAAAGCCAGAATGCGNCGTATCAGCGACTGGACAGGAAGCCTCTCTAGGAAGAAGAGGAAACTGCAGGTGAGAACACCCTGGGGTAAGGGGTGAAGGNTCCTAGAGTTTCCCCATCTGTATCGGGAGCTACTCAGACCCTCAGGTGAGCTGGTGAAAGGAAGAGTTTAACTGGACCTAGCATGGCTCCTTTTCTGATGGGNGTTTGTCTTTCTCACTTGCTTCAGACACACGCTTTGAGTTTAGNCGCCAACTCCAGTGTCTCCATGTTTTAGCCAAGGCNTGGGGCAGAATACTACTACTGACTGGGTGGCTGAAGGNTAGANTGATGTTTCATGGTTCTGGAGGTTGGAAAGTCATNAGCCNCTGTGGTGAGATTCTGCTTAGGGGCTGTTCTGGCTGCTGAAGNTTCNGTCCTTACACAGCAGGGAAGCAGGGAACCCTGGTCTCTTTATTACAAGGAGACCAATACCTTCAGGACTCTAGCTCCTGGCTCTCATCTAAACCTAATACCCGCTTAAAACCCCCTCCCCTCACCCTGGTACTGTCTCTGTGGGGGTTAAGACTTTGGCATAGGTGGGAGAAGACAGTACAGTATTCAGCCATAGCACCCAGGTCCCCCACTAAATTGCCTTGGTAGCACCCAGGTCCCCCACTAAATTGCCTTGGCACTTATGTGCAAGCCTGCGAGCCTGATTCTGAAGCTGGTCCAACTATTCTTGGAAGGCATAGAGCTGGGTGAAGGTCCAAGTGACCTGGTAATCTGAGGTCTTTGTTAGACCTCAATCATAAAGTCCGAATAAACGTGGTAAGGAGATGGTCATTAAGTTCAGATAGGGAGGCCTTCTCAACTTGATATTACTTTATATTTAAGTTGGTTCATAACCAATCATAAACCATGGAGAATGGACCTGTGTATGGTGCTGGAGAGGGAACCCACTACCATGGAGAATGGACCTGTGTATGGTGCTGGAGAGGGAACCCACTGCCTTACGCATGATGGGCAAGCGCTCTTACCACTAAGCTAAATCCCCAACTGTTTGGTCTATTTGGTTTTATTTATTTAGTGAGGTCATAGAGTTGAAAGGAATATGATTAGACAGTCAGTTTATAGGGTAAGATTGTCTTAGCCCTGCTAAATACACACATTCATGTGAATATAAAACAAACAAACAAGGGGCATTAAGAGCAGGTAACAATATAACCTCTCCTGGTAGGACATTTCCTATTTATAAAGTTTACCACTGGTTACTTCCTTCTTGTGTATGGTGTCTGCCGTCACCACCCTCTCTCCCAGGGGGGATGGAGATCAGGTGGCCACTATGTTATCTCCAGGACCTCTTTCATATCCCTTGGTGTAGTCATTTTCTTGCTCTTGAGTTATTGTCTCTTAGGCCAAATCACCAGACAGACGCTTTAGGCTTCNGCTCCTGGCTCTTGTTTCCCAAGCNTCGCACGGTGCTTGAGGGTAGCACACTCTTCAGCCCCTACTGCCCCAGGGCTACAGCTCATATCCTTTGGGTCTCAGTATTACACAGCTGGCTATGTCCAGCTGCTGTTACCATGTCCCCTCAGGCACACTGTCAGGGAATACCACTGTTTGTTTGCCCAGAGCACATATTTCATCATCTGTGTTTGTGGCCTGACTCAACATACAGTGATCCTGAACACATTCAGGCTCTATTTCACTGGTCCAAAGCTGACCCATCACCATGGTGAGTGGATCACTGTCTGCCACGTGCAATCACTGACTGCCCACCCTTCCCAGGGGGACTGAACCTCCCTCAGTTCAGTGTCATGCACAAACTTACCCCTGATACATTGTGTGCCACGTGCAGTTATGAGCAAAATAAGTAGGAGTTTAAAAAAAGAATTTGAATGCTAGAAATGACCTCCACATTTTAGAGATGAGAAAGCTGAAGAATTGAGGAGTTTGTGGTCTTCCTGGTCAGTGGAGAAGCAGGTTGGAGGCCACATCTGTAAAACCTCAGACAAATGCCAAGATATTGTTGANGACTATTATTGCTGAATAGGATGATGAAAAATTTAGACCCTTTGTTTTTAAGTGGCCCATTAGGACAGCCTTTTGAAAGTTTTGTCAGGATTCCCCAATGATTGATTATCTGTAGATGTGAACAAGAGTGACATTTTTTTGGTAACTATTCCAGTCCTATTGTCCAGACATTACTTTTCCTTTCATAGAGAGAATTAGGACAAGGTCCTTTAAGATGTAATCCAGCCACGTGTGATGGTTCAGGACTGCCATCCCAACTACTTGGGAAGCTGAGGTGGGAAGATTGAAGTCTTTCTGGGCTACAGAGTGAGTTCAAAGATAGCCTGGGCAACTTAGTGAGACCCTGTCTCAAAGTGAAAAATAAAAAGGTGTCTGGGGGTATAGCTCAGTAGAACAGTGCATATGCAGCATGCCCGAAGCCCTAGGCCCAATCCCTAGTACCACACACAGAAAAAAAAAAGGCAATCCATGAGTAGGAGGAGTCTGTGATGATATGCTTTAACAAGGCGTTGAAGTGATAGCTACTTTCTTTCACCCACATAAACTTCTGTATGCCAGCAGAACGATGATTCAGAAAGCTTTGCTTGATGGCCAGGCATTTGTTTTGACTTTCAAAGATGATATGAGAAGAACAGGCCTTTCAATACAGACCTTTAAGTCTATGCTCATATGTGTGAACCTGAAAACTAGACAGCTGAAAAAGAATACCATACTAGGAGATAGAGAAACATGTACTGGAGAGGGCTTGGTAAACACCTCATATTAATTTTAGCTGGCAAAGACCCTCATCCTGTCTTGGCTAAACATTTTGTTCTTTCAGGATAGGATAGACCTTGCTGAGTTAACAGTGTCCCCTGCACCCTGGGCACAGCAAATGGTAAGGCCAGGTCTGACTTCATGGAGGGGTGGGGAAATGACCCTACCATGTGCCTTGGGGAGGACCAGAAATGTTTGGTGGCATCACTGAGAACTCCCATGGTTTGTCACAGAGAGGATTTGGACACAAAGACTCAATTTCTGGCCCTCTTTAATTGTAAACTTTCACTTCTGTTCTAAAGTGACATTGTCCCAGCAGTCCTGTTAAGAGGAGTGACATGTGAGCAAGGACTCGTCACGTTTCCTAGCACATGAGGATAGAGATGGGGTTTCCTTTAAGGANTTAGACATCATCTTCTACTTTTTNAGCTTTATTGGGGATATAATTAATAAGCAGAAATTGAATATATTTAATGTGTATAANATGATACCTTGACATACATATAGAATGGAAATGGTCACCATAATAACCAAGCTAGTTAATACAGTCACCACTAAACATAGTTATCAAGTTGGCTTTATTTTATTGNGAGACTATTCATAATCTACGACCTTGGCATATTTCATATATACAAAGGAACATCAGCTACAGTCAGAATGGTGTACATCAGATCTCTAGAACTTGCTTGGCTGGTGTAACCAAAGCTTTATACCTGTGCAGCCTCTTTTCTTACCCTCGGCCTCCGTGTCCACCTATTTTGGATTCTCACATAAGTGAGATGGGTCATGCAGTGTTTGCTTCTCTGTGAAGTGATGTTACTTTCACCCCCTTCCGCTTATAGTTGTTAGTGCCTTGGTCATCAAATTACAGTAGCCACTGCCTATGGTTATGATTAGGTAGGAATGGAAATCACAGGCACTGTGCACACTTATGGTAAGCTCTTTGGTCCCACATCCATCTAACAGTTATTAGGAATTGTGTCTAGACCTATTTAAAGACATCTTATTTTTCAAAATGTTCTTCTTGGACTGAGTGAGATTTCAACATTGGTAATTGGGATTCTAGATGGACAGTTTAGACATTGATGAGAGCCTGGGAAAATTCATGCCCATGTGTAAGAATCGGTGATAAATAACCACATGTGCTGTTTGTTCATCTCTCAAGAAGGAACAATCATGCCTTGTTATGGCTGGACATTTAACAGCCCTGCGACGTGAAATCTCTTTCTTATGAGAATCAATGACAACAATGTTTATTGGTCATATGTAACTTGGGTACGTCTCTTGGCTAGAGATTTGCTGGTTTTGAAACACCCCACTAAGACTTTTGCAAGGAAAGAGATTCTCCTGGTGTTTCGGGCCAGTGAGTCAGAGAGTCATAGCTGCAGTAACATTAATGCTGCTAAATGAACAGCATTCCTCCGTGTCCTCAGAGTTTATGACAGTCTCAACAAAGTGACAGTTAAGAATCTCTAAGTATTTTGAATTTCCTGAGTGACTCATAGCAGCTGTTGGATTCTCTCTTTGAAGCAGAGGTGTCAGTGTATAAATAAGAATGACCACAGGACCTAGTGTAAACACACTNGAAGATGCTAGCATGATTACTAAGAGTTGTTTGTGTTCTGGGCTCTGTTTTTAGCACCTGGGCCTTGGAAAACACTCTTCAGTTGCCTGGTGATGGTTTTCCTATAAAAGATACTCAGTAAATGTGATCTTATTTTTTTTTTAGATGAAATTTCCAGAAGAAAACATCTCCACAAGGTGGAATGCTCAAAATAGGGCCCTAGCTCAATGCCCCCTGACCCAATTTCTCCTCACTTTGATTTTGACAGTGAGGGAATACTATCAGAAGCCCACCAATGGCTGAGTATACTTGACTGTGGTTATATTTTTGGTTGTGAGCCTAGCCTTTGANGGCTGAGCCATCTCTCCAGCCCTACTTGACTCCTCTCAACTCTTCCTTTGCAGCTGTATTAATCTGAGCTGGGTATTTGGGATGTCAGTGCTTTTTGAACTGGGAGTGAATTTACTGCTATCGTATTTATTAATTTGGTTTGAAGTAGGATCTCACTCTGTAGCCCAGNCTGTCCTGGAACTCACTAGGTAGTCCTTGTTGGTCTGAACTCATGGCATCTCTCCTCTCCAGTCTCTCAAAATGCTGGGTTACAAGTGGAAGCCACCATGACAGCTGGTTTTCTCCCATTCAGCAATGAATGCTCCATAAGTCAGTCAGCTGCTTTCCATGGAAGCTAATAAAGGCATCAGGATCATTGTCTTAAGTTTGTAGCCCGGCTCTCTAACTGGCTGGCTGTGTGTTGCGTGTCCCTAGGTTTAGCAGGAGGCAGCAGTTATCAGATAACTGTAGAGCTTATTCAGAGTGGCTTGTGTTTGAGTTTGTATTGGAACCAATATTAAAGTCAAGAGTCACATCTTAGGTGCGTCCCAGTGCCTAGAGTAAAACAGGAACTCAAATAGAAGGAGATGGACAAAAGAGTTCACTTTTCTTAAGATAAATTCTGGAATTAAATAAAAATCAAATCTTAAAACAAAACAAAACAACAACCTACAATTACTAGGCAGTACCCCTAATGGATTATGAATCCTTGGAGCTTGGATTTTACTGTATGAAGTGGGAAATAAGGTGGTAGAGATTATGTTATGTATAGGAGTCTAAGCCTGGGCAGTTGGCCAGGGAGAAGAAGGAAAGTGTGTGGAGATCAACCTAATTGTACTGATTCCTAGCCCTGTTACCTCCCCCCCATGATGGTTATTTTCTATGTCAATGATTTTACATGATTTAGGAGAAAAATGGATGATAAGAGCATGGATTCTTTCCTAGAAGACACTGAATCACAGTTAGCCAAGAATATCATTCTAGAACTCTTGACTAGTGGGTTTTAAGTATACTAATTGATCTGCTGTTGAACTCAGGCTAGGTTTGGAGAGCTAGGGGCTTCCTGTTTACCTCTTTACATTCGACTCCANGGTGTAGGTGAGATTGTGTGATACTATTTCTAAAATTCTTTCTAGTTTGGAGATGGGATAATCCCAGTTTTGTTACAAGTTTTTTTGCATCACCGTTGTCGGATGTGGCCACATTACACCGAGGCTATAGAGAGGACAGTTGCTGTGGGCACCGTAGCTTGTGCTGATGGCTGACTGGTAATTTATATTGTGTTCAGGAACCGAGGTCCAAGGAAGGCAGTGAGTACTTCGATAGCCGCTCAGACGGACTGAATGCAGACGTGCAGGGGTCCACGCAAACATCTGCCTTACTGTGGTCAGGGGGCTCAGCTCAGACCCTGCCTCAGAGAAGCGAATCCACTCACGTGATTGGCAGCGATCCCCTCCGACAGAACATTTACGAGAACTTCATGCGAGAGCTGGAAATGAGCAGGACCAACATGGAGCGCGCGGAAACGTCCACAGAAACCGTGGAGTCCAGCAGCGAGTCCCTCAGCTCCCTGGAGCAGCTGGATCTGCTCTTTGAGAAGGAGCAAGGAGTGGTCCGGAAAGCCGGGTGGCTCTTCTTCAAACCCCTTGTCACCTTGCAGAAGGAGAGGAAACTGGAGTTGGTGGCCCGGAGGAAGTGGAAACAGTACTGGGTGACGCTGAAAGGTACGCGCGGGTTTCGG
>LZPO01055179.1:190499-207693 GCA_001675575.1 Neotoma lepida
ATACAGCTATGAGAACCATGCCCTGTGCCCCAGTCATCCTTTGATAAAATACACCTACCTCCAACCCCACATCCCTTCTCCTAGCAGCTGCCATCTTGTTTCTTCCTCTGAGACGAACATGAGTCTGGGGGCTTGGCTTTGCCAGGGCTCAAGGTCAAAACTGAATTCGGATCACAGGACTGAATGCGCCTGTTCTCACGCAATCATTGCCAGCAGGTCATCAGCCAGGATCTGTTGTTCATCTTTCTGCCTACTTTACAAATTTAATGTTTTGTTTCTTCTTTTAAAATGTAAATTTTTTTTGGTGGTGCTAAGGATTGAACCTAGGACCTTTTTCTTAACACTAGGTTGGCACTCTACCACCTAGCTACATCCCTGAGATCTTTGTTCTTGTTTGTAATCTTACAGGGCACACATTTTCTCTCTATTTGATCTCTCTAGATCTTTATTTTTCTATATTGTTGTCAAAATAGTCTGTGGTCATCAAAACTAATATGGTGCTAATGGATTATAGGAACATTCAAACTAAGGATTCTCTTTGAACAGAATCTCTGACTCACACACACAGGATTAAATGTGTACAATGTTAATTCTCTTAAAGTTGGTTATAAATTCCAGCAGAGACAATGCTCAAGAGAGGTAAGAACATTTTTCAGCTTCTAATGGAGCACCTAGGGAAATTAACAGGGAAGGTGGTAAGCACAGATATGGTATATTTTCAGATTATAAGGTAAAAGAATGTAACCTAAATTTTTATTAGTGATTAAGTATTCAATTTACTCCTTGGCAAAGTAGCAATTTTGGTACTTTAGTATTCTATCTATATGGCGAAGCTCTGGGAATCTTAAGAGTTTCAGATATGCCTGGGGGTGTAGCTCAGTGGGCACAGTGCTTGCCTGGCATTCAGCAAACTCTTGATCTCCAGTATGCATAATCTCAGCACTCAGAGGAAGAGGCAGGAGGAGCAGAAGTTTAGCTCTGTCCTCAGCTACATAATGAGTTTGAAGCCCAGTCTGGGCTACAAGAGACCCAACAACAGAACCCCTAGAGACATCAGTAAATTCATTGTTTGACATAACATGGTTTTGCCACCTAAATGCCAAGATAGATCACTGCATTCACATAATAAATAAACTCTTCACGTAAGTGTCACAACCCCCAAGCCCTAACTCTACACTGTAGCATCTGTGTCATATGGAGAAACGTGCTTTTCTCTCTGTAGCTTCCTCCAGGTCTTTGAAGGTCCTGAGAACATCCTCCAGCAGCGAGTGGCCCAGTGAGCCCAGCAAAGGCAACTCACTGGACTCGGATGAGTGTAGCCTGAGCAGCGGCACCCAGAGCAGTGGCTGCCCAGTAGCTGAGAACAGGCAAGACTGTAAGAGCACTGTGCTGGAGAAGGACCCTCCTGAGGGCCTGGCAGAGTTTCCAGATGGTCTCATCAAAGAAAGCGACATTCTGAGTGATGAAGATGAGGACTTCCACCAGCCTCTGAAACAGGGCAGCCCTACTAAGGACATTGAGCTTCAGTTCCAGAGACTGAGAATCTCTGAGGAACCCGACATGCAGCAGCCTATCACAGGGCCAGGCGAGCAGCCCAGGCTGGTCAGGGGCCACTTTTGCCCCATTAAACGAAAAGCAAACAGCACCAAGAGGGGCAGAGGAACTTTGCTCAAGGCGCAGACTCGTCACCAGTCTCTTGACAGCCACCCTGAAACTGCCAGCATTGATCTAAATTTGGTTCTGGAGCGAGAATTCAGCGTTCAGAGTTTAACTTCAGTTGTTAATGAGGAGTGTTTTTACGAAGCATAGAGCCATGGCAAATCATAGGACTTGTGTGGTGGGTTATAAAGCTCGTTAGTTTTTTAAACTGGTGGGAAAAAAACTGCAGGAAAACCACTTGTGTTTGCGTTTTGTGCAGTATANATTTTCCCACAAAATTGTTGTAAAGATTTAAGTTATTTTAATTTATTGTGGATCAGAAAACTAGAGATTAAGTTGGTTAGAATCTGTAAATTACTTAGCTTATATCCCTTCTGAGCAGGAATCAAATGATTTAGTCTTGTAATAAAACTGAATTGTAATTCTTTTAAGTTATGTAGGGAAAGTAAGATTGGGAAAGCCGTGTTAATAGCTTTAAAGGTCCTTCTTCAGTCCTCTGGGCGTTTGCTTTATTTAAAGCACATTTAAGTTATTTTTACGTGGTTTAGGGGCACAATGTACAGATATTTCATTTTTGGAGGTTGTAATAAATGCTGTTTATACTAAACATGTCGTATCTATGCAGTATNTATATTAAAGGAAAGCTTGGACTGTATCTACTTGATATTTATTTTCTTAAGTAGCAATGGCATGTAGGTCATTGNCATTTGTCTTTACAGAGTGGAGGACCCACACTGTGGCTCTGGAGCCCTGAGAGCAGCAGTTAGGACTCACAGCTTTCCGTGTCATCATCTTTTTCTCGGCTTTTTCTTTTCTTTCGCTTGAGCTCTTCTCTGAAGTTATAAGTAAAGAGTTGGGGGTCTTCATNACACATTTTTCTGTATACATCGCACAGGCTCTTAAAATGCATGAGCGAGAGGTGGGTAGGCCTGAGAGTTGGGTCAATATCTGCCAACTGTAACAGTCTTTCCGTGTTTTCTAGGCGTTGAGCTTCAGGGAATAACATTCTGAAAGGAAAGGGGGGTGCTTTACTTATGTCACTAGAGATACATCTTTGTATAAACTTCAAAATGACACACTGATGGATGCCTGAGGCTGTTGGAGCCTCTTGGGTACCCAAAGACACCAGGGATGACTCACTGGAGACAGGTCTAAGCTGAGACTTGCAAGGTATATCCACAAAGGGAAAAGTATCTTTCCAAGCTAAAACAAATGAAAATTTGATTTGCCTCATTTTGGTCAAGTTTTATTATATCTTTTTTGATTCTCTATAACCTGGATGTATTTAAAGTCTTCAAAACCCCTTACTCCAAAAGTTGTCTGTTAATCATCTTTAAAACTCAAAGTGTGCATTTTAAATTTCATTTAATTAAAGAGGTCAACTGTTTTTCCAAAGAGTGAACTTAGATGCCTGAAACTTGCAGAAGTGTGCCTGGACCTTGACCATGGAGCTCATTCAAAGGGCTTGGCAGAGGCCATGGTCAAAGGAGGATGAATTCTCCTTTTAGGCTGATGGTGACACACACTCCCCAACCTTTAGGTGGAGGTAACTTAGATCATGAGTTCAGTTCCAGAATAAAGAGGGTCTGATAATGGTTTCTAACCCTGGGACCACTTTGTAGTATGGTGTGACTGAAGGCTATCAACAATCATCTTTCAAAGTCAACTTTGGGTATTTGGTCCATGTCTGTATAGAGGAAGGTGTACTGAAATAAATAGGGCCCATTACTTAGTTGGGGGGGGGTGCTTTGGCAACAGTAGGACTAGGCTGGACCAATTCATTCCAGGATTTTCAAAAGTAAGATGTACTTTTTGTGATCCCTGCCACCTCCAATTAGAGCTACTATGTGCAGACGTATGAGTTATGCTTTAAAATTAGAGACAAATGGCAGGCTGAGAGTCAACACTCACAACTGAAAATTCTTAAAGAGGGTTCTACAAGTTGCATTAGTTTCAGGACACACCTGAAATTATTTTGTGTACTAACCCACACTTCCTACATCCCTAGAGAGAACCAAAATGGCTCTGTGTAAGTCTTAGAAAATGAACACCATGCACTACAAGCTGAGCCCTTTTCAGCAGCTATCTGTTGTCTATAACTGTACCTAACTAAGCACCTTAACCTGCTAGATAAGAAGTAATTGGTGTGGTCGCTGCAGGGCCACGGCTCAGTCTTACTTTTCTGGAAGGCCCATGTGCCTGTGTGGAGCTGTGAGCTTAACAGAAAAGAAGAGCTCCCGCTGAGTGGAGGCAGAAGACACTATGAAGACATCATGGCTGCAAGGTATGTCTGCTTTCTAGTTTTCAAGTGTGTCTTAAAGGAGAGACAGCAACTCAGTATAAACTGAGTCCTGCCTAAGCAGCCAGGGCTTTCCTAGCAGCAAGTCTGCAAAAGCTGTGCACTTATGGGTTTTAGGTTGTATTTAGGACCAAACCAAACCTGTATGTGGCATCTAAGGTGAACTCGGGGCTTTTCCTCAGTGGTGGTGACATGTTGCTCACCACAGGATCTAAACCATAAAGTCATAAAGTAAAAAGGATTCTTACCCGAGTCCTCGGTAGCAGTACTTCCTTCGGAACTGGAACACATTCTGAACAACTTTCTCTACCAGCTTGAATGGCTGCTTGATCTTGGGCTCTATCAAGGGTGTAAAGTGGACCACTCCCACATCAACCTTCATTGAGAACAAACATATTACCATATGGCAAAAATGTGACTGAAACTTTTTTTCCCTAGTCCTGAGGATCAAACCCAGGGCTTCCTGCATGCTTGGCAAGCACACTAGCTCCAAGCTATGTCCCTTACCTTAAACAATTCATCTCTGGAAATCACAGGAGCCTGGGCTCTCTGGCAGTTCTCAGGAACTGTATAGTGTGTATTTTCTCTGGACACACAAAAAGCAAAGTTTTGGGTNGCTGCAGAAATTCCATGGGGCTGCAACTATGATGCACAATGGTGTCCACTAGACCTGTGCCTGATGGTCACTTCATTTTAAACTGTGGAATTACAACAGCCTTTAATCTATCTGCATAACTGTCAAGGCCAGTAGGCAGGCAGTAGTTGGCAGTGGGCATTTTAGCTTTTGGAAGCGTACAATAAGCTGCAGTAGCAGTTTTGACTGTAGGGCTGGGATCCCCCAAGGACCACTTAGTGCTGAACTCTCCAGAAAGGGAGGATTAGGACACCAGCTGTTCTGAGTACGGATGCCGATTACTCAGCTGAACTCAATTCATGTGCAGAGTCCACGCAGCCAAAGAACTTTCAGTAGCAACTTGACATGCACCAGGAGGCAGAGGCAGGACTGACACGGAAAACAGTTTCTAAAATGTCACTCTTGGACAGTGTTTAAGCTGCTCCCAGCTGTTGAGACCACTGAATAACCAGAAGACTAGCTGTTCAGGATGGTAAAAGAGTTATCTCTGGTCTTTTTCCAAAAATGGACTCATGAATGAATCATTACTATAACACAGGAAAAATGCAAAGACAAGACTGTGAGTAGTGGGGTCAGAGCAGTCCTGGTAAGCACTCACACACAGATGCCTCGTAGAGTCTACAGAAGTGGAAGCCTCTAACTGAATGAAGCCCTAGTCTCGGGCATTGTTACCTTGCTCCAAAGGCAAAGAAAGCACAACAATTTAGGCAGCATGGGCAGTGCTGCTGTTTTCCAAAAGAAAGTCTTACTCTACGATCCCATTCAGGCTATCGTTTTCTCTCAGGTTGAACTGTTTTCCAAAATTCTTATGGCTACATAACTCCTTTAAAATGGCCAACAACATATGTGGAAGGGGGGGGGGCGCACTGGTTTGTTTTATGTGGGAAGAAAAATAAGGGGCTAAGATGTAAGACCTGGAGAGCAAAGCACAGGAAGATAAGCTCAGCCTCAGGGGAAGGGGCTCCCTGGGCACTGCAATGGTGTTTCCCACAGTCTGTCATGCCTTGCCAGCCAGCTGACCCACANACCCTCCTCTCCTTGACCACAAGCTTCCACCCCTGGATGTAACCGACAGTAGATCTTTGACCACAGGGATGGTGTGGGTAGACACACAAGNATGTTCTAAACAAAAGTGAAACTGTCCACAGGAGGGCCTTGCTACACCAAGTATAGGATAACCACCCTACAATCCACAGCCCCAGAGAGGCTAGGTAACAAGGAGGGCCCAGAGTGATGCATGGATTTCCCTGGGAAGGGGAAACAGAAGAGATCTGCTGGGTAAACTGGGGGAAGGACGGAGGGGGAGAGTAACCAAAGAGACATCTTGATGAAGGGAGCGTTTTGGGGTTAGGGAGAAACCTGGTGCCAGGGAAACCCTCAGGAATCCACAAAGATGACCCCAGCAATAGTGGACAGGGTGCCTGAACTGGCCATCTACTATAATCAGATTGGTGACTACCCTAATTGTCATCAGAGATTGTCCAGTACTGATGGAAGCAGATGCAGAGATCCACAGCCAAGCACTGGGCTGAGCTCCAGGAGTCTGGCTGAAGAAAGGGCAGAGGCATTGTACGAGTCAGGGGGACTGAAGGTCATGATGGGAACACACAGAGACAGCCGATCTGAGCTCCTGGGAGTGTAGCTGGAAGTTTTCCTGTGTCCCGCCTGGTCCTGTAGCCGCTCAGACCCAAGTAAACACACAGAGGCTTATATCAATTACGAACTGTATGGCCATGGCCTATGGCTCAAGCTTGCTAGCTAGCTCTTATAACTATTTCTATTATATATAAACCATTTCTATTAATCTATATGTCGCCACGTATTCCGTGGCTTTACCTGTGTGNCATTACATGCTGCTCCCTGGAGAGTGGGATGGGGTCTCTCTCTCCTCTCTCTTTCTCTTCCTGTCTTAGAGGCAGGATTCCCACCTGCCTCTAAGCTGCCTTGCCATAGGCCAAACAGCTTTATTTATCAACCAATCAGAGAAACACATATTCACAGCATATAGAAAGACATCCCACAGCATGGGAGCTCATGGACTCCGGGCCGGCCAACAGTTAGGGAACCTGCATGGGACCAACCTAGGCCCTCTGCATGTGTGTGACCATTGTGTAGCTTGGTTTGTTTGTAAGGCTCCTAGCAGTAAGATCAGGACCACCTCTGGTGCTTAGCTGACTTTGGGGAACCTGTTCCCCATGCTGGATTACCTTGCCCAGCCTCACGCAGGGGGAGGAGTTCAATCCTGCCTCAACTTGATGTGCCATGCTTTGTTCAAGCCCATGGAGATGGAGGAGTGGATGGGGGGAGGGGGAGGAGATGGGAAGGGAGGAGGGAGGGGAAACTGGTCAGTATGTAAAATAAATGAAAAAAATGTTAATAAAAAAATCCAGACCTCAGGCCTCTAAGATTATTATGGCAAACAGTTGTTATAAATACTAAGTACAATATTAAATGTTCTTAATAACATTCCCCCCACCCTCTCTCCTTAAAAACCTTTAATAACACTTTTCAACTGTGTTCTATAAGTTGCTTTATCAATTCCTCTAGTTAACATATACTTCCTGTAAGATTGTCTTAGACCTGCACAAAACACACAGAGGTGGTTTACAGAGACTAGTAAAGAGGGAGGTGCAGAGATAGGTTGGGGTTTTTAGAATGTAGGAACTGCTACAGGGAGAGAAGAAAGGATGGTTCACTTTTAGNGTACTNCTGGAAGGAACAAAGTCCTTAAACTGGGAAAGGAGAAGCAGCCAAGATTTACCACAATGACTGTCGAAGAACTATTCAACCTCCCACAAACCTGACATGCCCGTCTTCACCATTCATCTTGAGTCTCCAGGTCTGGGAAGGTCCTAGAACATCTTCTGTACTTCACCCTGGTTGTCATTCTGTGACCCCCTGTACCCTACAACATTTGCACCCGCTGGCATCCTTCCTTGCCTTTCTTCCACCTTCTTTAGCCATCTCTGTTTTTCACCCGATTCTCCCAAGCACACANTCAACTCTAAGAAGTTCTACTGTAGTCTCAGTGTGCGTAATCAATGACCCACTGGTGTCAAGTCACCTTTCAGCAACAAAACAAGTCAAAATCCCAACAACAACAAAACAGCGTGAGATGAAATGTAGCCTCCATCCAACCTGGAACTCTGAGACGGTGTCAGAACACTGTATGAGGTACAACTGCTGCTAAGATCAAAGGCACAAGTTTGGGGAAGGATGCTCCAGGCTTCTGGCTTGTAGCTGCCATGGACAGCAGTATTTGTGGATTTTATACATTGGCTTCATCCTTACTGCTTAACCCCATCCCTTTGCAAAACAGTTAGTTAGTGCTTGCAAATACAGGGAACTTCTCTATTTAAATAGACTTAAAATGCCATAAAACTATATCAACATCCTATGTAAGCTAGCAGACTTCCAGAGTTTGAATATTATTCTGGTACCCAGTTAAGTAATCATTATATTACAGCTGAAGGAAAATTCCCATTCACAAATACACTACTACATGGCAGAACTCTAAAACTCACTGGCAGAGAGCTCAGTCAGCAACTGTCCTGCTTTGGGAAGATCACTCCTGTTCACCTTCTCTGCTCATTCCTGCAAAAGCATTTCTTGAAATTACTCTGAGTGATGGGGGCCATTTTCTCTAAAACCACACAGGAAGTGCAGTTGGTGACTATGGTAACAGATATAAAGTGCTTTTTACTTCTAATTGAACACTTATTTAATACAACCATCATTCTTTTTTCTCTTGAATTTCAAATCTACTGAGTTAGAATAAAACAAAATCAGAAGAAAAAAAGAAAGGAAAGAAAGAAAAAGAAACTAGATAGACTTACAATACTCTAGCTACATTGTGGTTCATCGGTATTGTAGGGGGTGGGATTACTGCTTCCCCACCTTGGAAGTTTGCATACCACCTTCTAGTACTATGAAAGCTACTTCCAGGAGGAGGCTTTCAAGTCAGCTCCAGCTTGGGTCCTCCAGGTCTTATTTCTGAAGAGCATGGTGTCTTTAGTAATAGGGACTTAACCTTCAACCTCTGAGAAGCAGCCAAGGGCAATAGCATGAGCTTATATTGTTTTAGGAGTCCCTAAGATGCCCCTATAAATAACGTCTTGAAAGGGGTTATCATGCCCNATACTGAGGTTTTTTGTTAGATGGTCTATGGCTCTTGNGGGCAGCATGATCAAATCAAGTGGGGTGATTTCATTTGAAGTATCTATTGATGACTAGCATGGCATGATAACCCCAAGGATGCAGCAGTGGCACTAACACATTGGTGGTAACTAACAGCTCTCTACTTGTACGTAAGACCTGCTCAACAGGAGGGAAATCATGCCTGGTACTAGAAACCTAGCCAACTACTGGGGCCAGTGACATCATGGCTGTCAGAGGACTTACCACCACTACTCTACTAAACCAGCACAATTCCTAATTGCATTCTAAATATCCTTATACTCACAGTTAAGTGTAGATCTCACCCTTNATCAAAGAAATTCTCTATGTAAGGAACCAGTGATCTTGGGGTTCTCAGCTCCAGTGGACACATCTGCAACACAACTCCTGCACCTAAGGCTCAGGGAACATCTCAGAAGAGGGGGCAGAAAGATCGTAAGAGCCAGAGAACCAGAAAATNTGCTGTGAGACTGAGTCTCCTAGGAATGCCAGGAGACACAGTACCATGCCTGCTGGAACAAGACCGGAAGAAGTGTACCTCCAATAGGCATGGTCCAATTAACATGGAAGGGGAAAATCTTATGGCATCCCACCAATATATGAAGAACTAAAGAATGCCAAGAGCAGGGGAAATTACAGACACGTAAGCAACACTTACTTGGACTGAGCAGCTTGTATTCATATATTTAAGTGTACTCACGTGCATGTGGACACACAAGTGCACGCGCATACACACACACAGATGTATAACAATAACAAAGAAAAAGATTTTGAGAGGGAACAAGAAGGGAGGGTGTACAGAAGGAATTAGAAGGAGAAAAGAGAAGGGAAAATGATACAATTTTAGTTAAATAAAGGAGAAAAAAGCCCCCTGTGGGGACCATTGAAGTCCTGAGTGAATGTGTATAATTGACATGAGCGTGGCCATGTCAAGGACTCCAATGCCTTAGGCTCACAAAGTGACAAAGCCTTCCCCTGGGTCATGTTCAGAGGGATGGCAAAGCCTTTTTCAGGTCCAAGTAAGAATGTCATCAACAACTGACCTTTAGCTAAAACCAGTGTGTACAGAAACCATAATCAACCACAGCTTCCTCCTCCCACAGGACTTCAACCTGAAACTGCTCCCTACAAAGACCTCTCCGTGAGATTAGCTAACTGTCTCCTTATTACTGTTAATACAGACTGGACGCAAAGATGAAGATGATCTTGACTACATTGTACATATTCATATTCAATCATATTTCCTGACCTCCTGACGTGCCTTTTCTTGAATCTATTTCCTGCATTGTACACCTGCTGCCATTTACTTAGCTAGATTCTGTTTCTTCTATTACAGCAGCCTCCCAGAGCTGACTTACTTAAATCCAAGTAATAGCCAAGGTACCGTGTCACCCACAAACCCCACCAAAAACAAACTTTCTGATAACTTTCATGGCATGGCTAGTGGCTGTCAAAGTCCATATTGATAACCCCCATCTTCAGGGATCCTCAGGTTTCTTCTCTTAGAGCTGGCAACTGTCATTCTCTGAGGCTATTACTGGTTACTAGGGCACGTGATGAGAAGATAAAAGAAAAACCTAAGTGCTTGATATGCTGCTGTTTCTAGAATACTTAGGTGACTGATTTCAGAGAGAGAGAGAAGCCATGGTATTAGCTAGGTTAGCACTGGTAATCAACACAATGCAGTAAGAGTCTCACACAAGTTTTTCTTAGATAAATGGACATAGACGGAACTACTCTGCCCCAGACAGACTTAGCATGAGCTGTAAGTGGAGGTTTAGATATGAAGCTATATATGTGAAGTGGAGATATATATATATATATCACACATATACACTATATAGACATATATATATATGGACAGACAGACACACATACTTTCTGAAGTGGTGTTGGAGTGCATGTTGCTTCAGAAGCTGTACTGTGCTGGGCCTTGTTTCTATTCCTGCAACTTAGTCCTTTATAACCATTGTTGAGCTAGCTACTTCACTCTAACTGGGTTTTCTTATCAGCAAAATATAGACTCTGGAAATTAGATGTTACAGTGCCTTAAACAGTGCATNGTCTCAGCAGTTCAGTTCATAAAGAGTGGATATTATTGAAGCTGCCAAAGCAAAGAATTCCAAAATGACTTGAGAAATTCTAGTCCTGTTTTGAAATAATTTATTTTTGATCACTCAAAAGCAATTTATAGCCTGATTAATACTTTATATACTGAAAAGCTGTGATGAATTTTTCATCCAACAAATACTTATTAGATCCCTCTAGCACCCAGGACCACACCCAGCTCAGGAGCCCTGGTGTGGTCAGGTGGACAGAAAGCCTTCCCTGTGGCAGGGCTATTCTGCCATACTGCTGAGCCTCAGAAAAGCAGAAGAGGTTCTGAGCTCCTTTAAAGTCAGAAAACAAAACAGTTTGCTGAATGAATGTATATGTTCTATACAGAAACAAGGATGACATTTAGGATTTGAGCCTTGCCAAATGGGAGGAAGTGTCAGCTTTTACACACAGAGTACATTTGGGGAAGGTAAAGGGGACAGTTTTGCATATCTTTGAATCTGGTCCTGTCAAGTCAGCAGATGGAAGCACAACCTGGGAGTTCATGGAGAAGGCCTTAGCTAAGGGGGTATAATATTTACCTTGAACGGTCTCTGTGGACTTCAAAGACTTCTCTTTAATATCCACATCAGAAGTTGATGATGTGATGCGTTCCATTTCTAAATATGCCCCTACTTAAGCTTCATTCAGCAGGCTGGCAGGACCAAGAGAAGGTCAATCCCATCTATCTCTCATCTGCTAGCTCAAGGGTGTCTGCATTTTAACAGGCCCTGGTAAGGAGCCAAACAAAGCAAGCACTGAAGGGAGTCGCCAGGCTGTTCCTGAAGCAGCAGTAATAACAGTGCTGTTACCACTAGTGCCTACAGTAAACTACACCCCAGCAACAACAGTGCTGTTACCACTAGTGCCTACAGTAAACTATACCTCAGCAACAACAGGGCTGTTACCACTAGTGCCTGCAGTAAACTACACCCCAGCAACAACAAGGCTGTTAGCACTAGTGCCTGCAGTAAACTACACCCCAGCAACAACAGGGCTGTTACCACTAGTGCCTACAGTAAACTATACCCCAGAAACAGTGCTGTTACCACTAGTGCCTACAGTAAACTACACCCCAGCAATAGTGCTGTTACCACTAGTGCCTGCAGTAAACTACACCCCAGCAAACATCTACAGAAATCATCTGCATACTTCTACAAGACCAAGTCTTTATTAAAGGGCATTACAGCTTAAAAGAATCCAGATATCAGACTTCTAAAGGAGAAAAACAGTAACTTGCTAAATGTTAGAACATTAGGAAAACGCCAACATTTGAAACATGTTTTTGTANTAACTACTTTTAAAGAAGCTACTAACATCTATTAAGTCTTAGCATCTGTGTGTTTCTTGTGCTTTTTCTTTGGCTTTTTTCTGTTTTGTCCTATTCTGGTTTGTTTTATTTTTATCTTATTTGTATTATCACTTCTATTTTTTGTAGATGCCTGTTTGTACTCTAATGAGAGAAAAAGAAAGGGTGTGGATTAGGGTGGGTGGAGAAGTAGGAATAATCCAGGAGGAGTTAGGAGAGGGAAGCCATAATTGGAATATACTATATGAAAAAAACTGTTTTCAAAAAAAGTTTGTAAAATTTAAATATCTAATCAAAAGGTTACTTTCTGACCAATGGCTATGTAATTTATAACTTATAAAATTAAAATTATTAAGAAAAAAACCTAAAAGGGCCAAGTGAAATGCCTCTGTATAAATGCTCATGGTCTTAGCTGTTACCTGCCATGCTTCATTTACCATTTTGTACAATTTCTTCACATGCTCTGCCGTCTAGCTCACATGGTTGTACTGTAAGACTCTCAGGGAGGAGAGGATGTGAGGCAGAACACACCCATCTGAGGGTTTATAGACCACTTTCTATTTAAATACTAACTAAAAANTTTAAAGAAAAATTTCCTCTGAGTGGTTTTTAAGAGTTAACAATTTTGGGGGTCTTAATTTCACACAAGGCAACAAGCAACAGGATAAAAATTAAANTGATAGTCTGAACTATCATTTGCAAAGCACATTCCAGTTAAAAATACTTCAGACAGCATTCTTTAACTGGGGACAGAAAATTATATCTTCCAACACTGACAAAAATTCAAAACTAAATTATAACTATGACTAAAACATAAGAGGAAAANAAAAGACGGCCTTTTGTGAGCACCCAAATAATCCCTGCTCTGTGCNCAGCAGCACAAAAGCATCTTCAGCTTTCAGGTTTCAACAAATCCTGTTGTAACAACAACTCCCTCCCTCCNCCGCCTCTCCTTCCTTAATTCTCCCACAGCTCAAAAACTGAGAGCGAGAACCTGGTATTTATCTTCTAGCACCGTCAGCAGTTTTCACCTCTCATTTCTAAGTAGCTCTTTATTTGCTATTTTCTAACTTGTGAGCACTTCATAGGCAATGTTCAGATCTCCAAACCAGCCTCCTACATGTGGCTTCTCTGCATCAGACACTGAAGACGTCTGGAGTCAACTCAGTGCAGTTAAGACTGTGAGGGCTNCTGGTAAAANGTATGGAGAGCTTCTAGACTGTTTAGGCAGCTAAGTACAGAACTCAGGGTATCGCTTCATTTGAATTAGAAATTACATATCTGTCTTAAAATATTTTTGGTATGAATGAATCTTTTCTGGAAAACTGGCTTTAAATTTTGAAAAAAAAAAAAAAAATCGACAAGACTTCCTTTTGGCAAGCAATTCCTAAACTGGACTTTCTAGGTTTTGGTCTCCATGTGATGTATTCTGGAAATGTGAGTGC
The DNA here is from genome assembly GCA_001675575.1 of Neotoma lepida. NCBI lineage: Eukaryota > Metazoa > Chordata > Mammalia > Rodentia > Cricetidae > Neotoma > Neotoma lepida. The sequence continues at coordinate 204,119 of LZPO01055179.1, forward strand.
TGTCCCTAAAGATTCAAGTTTCCATCTGTGACCCCCTCGCTTTGAGGGACTGCCACAGTATTTCCTTGTCACTGCTGTCATTACCACAATTGCTGAACTAAGTGTGCCTTGATTCTCCACCAGACTGAAACTGAGGGAACATGCTATATAAACTATTATGTCTGTGGCTGGAGAGGAAAACCCTAAGTGCAAGAGAGAATGCTGGAGCAGGACAGTGACCTTCATTTAGAGAACATGTTCTTCTTTAACTAAATTCTCTATGCACAAGACGATGTGAAGTCATCTTCTGCAGGAAGCAAGCATTGCACTAACTAGATATAATGTCTTAGTATTTACTTGCTTTATTTCTTTTGCCTGTCTTCAATTTATTGCTGCCAGGACTTGTTAATTATGACAACAGACTGCAAGTCTGCAAGACATGGAAATGTAGAAAACACTGTTTGATGGAAAGAAAGGGCTATAATGGAAAAGCTGGATAGATTGATCAACACATAAAAATTATCCCAGCAAAGCAAGAACGAAAGCAAACATCAGGATGATCTCAGGGAGTGTTAGCAGTGATCTCAACTGCTGGGAACTCCTGGGCTGGAGACAGTCTGTGAAACAGCCTCAGACGGACACCTGAACTCAACAGCTATTTTAAACTGTATACACATGTACTTGAACACAGCTATTATAACACTTTACACATATGTGCTTGGCCCCCCCTCAATCTCCCCTGCCCCATTAAGCTTTTAACTTTCTGTTTTGGTTATAGCTAGGAAATGTGGAAACAGAAGAAGTAAACTGCCAGCAGCAGATGCATCCTAACATCACTGAGGNTTGTACACACGATGATTCATACGAATGTAAAATCCCAGAGACATAAACATAGAACTCAGTCCAGGCAGAGAGGGCTCTGATATCCTAGGACTCGCTTGTAGCCATGGCAGGTCTGTGCTTCCCACAGGCCCAGGTTATCATCACTTCAGGAATTTAACAAGAGCCAACATCAGCATCTTGGTGAGAAGGAAAACCAAAGCACTGTGCTAGTCACACCCTACGCAGGCCTTTGTTTTCCCGGGGAGGAAAGTTTCTGTCTCTGTGTAGCACTGCAGTAGTTAAACACAGAGTAAGAGAGAGGACAGTGACGATGACAGGACGGAGGAGACAAGACAGAGCTGCACATGGCAGCCCTGCAGAAGACTGTGGCATGGATACTTCCACCTGAGTACACTGATTTGACAAAATAATGACACTCAGGATTACAGCTGAGGTTTCCTTCAGCTCTAGGATTCTAAGAAAATTAAGTCAGCCCAAGGAAGGATAAGAAAAAATCCAAATGTCCCACTTTCTGGAAGGCTACTCAAGTCCAGAGAAATAACGTGAAAGCAAGAATCACCTCTAGACTATTTGGTTTGAAAGGGCTCACAGTGCCCATTTGTGAAGAAAGTGCATATAAAAGTCATAATTGTCACTGAAATATATCACTAAAAATCATTTCAGAAAGACAAAAAGACAAAAAGCCAATATNGCAGCAATCCAGAGAGCATCATACTGCTCTCAAAGCAGTAAGTCCTATCAGATGGAGAGCACAATAGNGGAACAGGAATACGAACATGGAATGAGGAAGCTGTTTTGTGTTTTAAAGCCAGCCACAAAGTAAAACAAGGGGTGGGGTACTAGTTTACCTACAGCAAACAATGTGGCTATTTCTGGCATAGACTTTCTGTCACTGCTTCTGAATCATCCAGGGAGTCAGGTTCGCAGTTGAACACTTTTGGTTTGTAACTGGGAGGATTCTGGTTGCAAGTAGAAAGGATAGTACCAGGGACATAAGCTAAACAAACGCTAATCTAGGTAAGGACTGTGCAGGACTCTAAATTTCTTGAGTTTTTCTTTCTCCTTCAACAATATCCTGGGTCACACATGCTGTGTGCTGAATGAAGATTTAATTCAAACCATTTTACAGTTCTTACTTTTCCTATATCTATAAATTATTTGGAGGTAGATTTAAGCTTTTTATTGTTTTTGGATTTTCATTGAAAACAAAGTTATTTAAAGTGATCTACAATGCTAGTAAGATTCTGTATCAAGACACTACAGCTACAATTTGAAGTTTCTCAACTGCCTAACAAGGNATATGCCCATTTCACAGATATTTTCAGTATACTTAGGGTCTTATGTGGATAACTCCACATATGCCAAGAATCCAGCACTGCTCATGACACTCAACTCTGTAGAATGCTAGTTCGCAGGCCTACTTATGAGCCTTTCTCTGAGACAGCAGCATCCTCATCCACTGTGTGTAGCCTGCGTGTGCACGTGTGTATATGTATGCATCATGGAGATAAGGGTGCTATTCAGGTGTGTTTGGGCTCCTGTGTCAAGTGTTTTGTTTACTTATTCTCCTCCTCCCCAATTCTGATTCTGCTTCTTTCTCTAGCTTTTGTTATCTGGTTCTCAACTGCACAGACCAGCTACCGACTTGACCACGCACCACAATTGATCATTGGGATCTTCTAGGAGGACAGAAGTGAAGAGTAACACCATGGCCTCAGCAAGTCTCCAGCTCCTTGCTTTCATCCTGGCCTTGTCTGGGGTCTCTGGAGTACTCACAGCCACTCTGCTGCCCAACTGGAAGGTTAATGCAGCTCTAGGCTCCAGCATTGTAACTGCTATTGTACAGGTGCACGGGCTGTGGATGGACTGCACGTGGTACAGCACTGGGATGTTCAGCTGTACCCTGAAATACTCCATCCTGTCTCTACCCATCCATGTGCAGACTGCCAGGGCCACCATGGTCCTGGCCTGCGTTCTGTCTGCTCTGGGGATTTGTACTTCTGTGGTAGGGATGAAATGCACTCACTTAGGAGGGGACACACACACCAAGAGTCAAATTGCCTTTGCTGGAGGAGTCTGCTTCATGACTGCAGGCATCTCCGGCTTAATCCCAACAGTGTGGTACACCAAGGAGATGGTAGACAACTTTCTAGATCTGACCATTCCGAGAAGCACCAAATATGAACCTGGAGGAGCCGTCTACATCGGGTTCATTTNGGCGATGCTACTTCTTATCTCTGGTATTATTTTCTGCACTTCTTATATAAAAAAGAATCTGAAACCATCAATCTACCCTCCCAAGCAGGAACATATCTCTACCTGGCAGCCAGAGAACAGGTTAGCATACAACCTGAAGAATTATGTGTAAAGAGCTGTGCAATGAACATGCAGTGAGGCTTCTGAGACCTGCTGAAACTGTATTAGAATGAAGAAAAAACCCAAAACACTCTTATGCTTAACTTCCTTTACAAAGAGTACAAAATATTAAAAAAATTGTGAGGTACTTTAAAATGCCAACAAACTACCACATACAATTATATCTGTCTTGAGTTTCTTTATTTTCCTATTATTGCATTCATGTTTTATTTATTAAAAGTATATAATTGAAAGAGGCCTGATATATTAATAAGGTGATGGGTGACAGAATTAATTTATTTTTAAAGATATATTTTAGATTAGTTTTTCGAAATTACGAAGTATAAAAAGTACCTTCTCTTGGTGTTGATCAAGAATATTGCCTATTTTGCCCTCTG
>LZPO01055179.1:210598-223746 GCA_001675575.1 Neotoma lepida
TTTGGTATTTTGGTAAAGGTAGTGGAAAATATGTTAAAATTGGGTAAGACTGAGAGTAATAGGTTCAAAGATCACTCATCTTTCTAAAATGTGCCATGTTTCTGTGTTCTTGCGCTTTGAGGACGTCCCAAAACTCTAGTGAGCTGTCAAGGTCACAAATGCTAGCAGAACCATGCAAAGTCAGGAACGACAGGACACGACAGGCCGTCCACACTAGGCCGTCATTGGTGATTTCAGAGCAGGGACTGTGGGTTCCCTATTCCACTGACATCAACTAATCTAACAGCTCTTTTCCATTGCTGCTTCTAACCTGTTCTGGGCATGAAAAAAATCATGTAACTTGGCTTTTTAGAACTTTATCTTAAGTAAGACTAAAACAGACTTTGGGGTGCTGGAGAGATAGTTCAGTGGTTAAGAGCACTTGCCGCTCTTATAATAGAGGACCTGGGTTTGATTCCAGCATCCACATGGTACCCCACAACCAACTGTAACTCCAGTATCAGGAGAACTAGTGGGGGCCCTGGGCATGTATGTGGTACACGTACATACACACAGGCAAAACATTTATACATGTAAAATAACACTGTTCCTCAGTATAATATAAAAGCAAGAAATGTATACATTCTCAAATAAATCCTGCCTTAGTCCCCTAAGTGCCTGGATTACAGCATGATCGACTGCCCCGTGATAAAAGCAGATCTTTAAAACTAAAATCCAGCAAGAAGAGAACCATGAGAATTGGCCATCATGGATTTCCTTCCTAAGGCGTGGCTAATATGTTGCTTTACTTTTGAAAGATGTGTTTCCAATGATGAATTCAAAAGAATTTAAAAATTACTTTAAAAAGTAAACCTGAAAAGGGTGGAATTATTCTAATTAGACTTCAAGCACAGTTAAATATATTTCACTCTGAGATGAAGCATTTTGTACAGTCAGAGAGGGGGTGTTCTAATCCGGACTCTAGATCTATTCAATCTCCACAGCAAATATACCAGATTGTGGAGATGAAAATATGAGCCTTAGATTTTAATTTGGAATAAAACACAGAACTGCTAATCTATTGAGCAAAAACTAAAGTCACAGTCCAGGAAGCCTGCAAGGACTTTACACTCAAAGCTTCCCTGAGAAGTTAATGGCCCAATAACCATTTAAATATGTATTGCCATTTTTGTTTAGACATAGCATAGGTAAAGCTATGAACACAAAAGTCCACTAACAGATGATTTTTAACAATAAAAGGCCTGGACACCAAATGAGTTAATTTTTCAGTAAAAGGAAACCACTAACCCTTGAGTTTTAAAAGTCACTAATGATGAGAAAACAAGGCATGAAGAATTCCTGAGAACAGTATTTCCTTTACTTTTGTCTATTTCTGTTATTCATCTAAAATAATTGTAAGCAGAAAAATTATACTTGTACTTGAGAAGTTACCCAGTCTTGGACCAGGGACAATGAATATTATGTCATTAATAGAGACATCTTCCCTACTAGGATGTAACTATGACAAGCCAACATCTCCTGGAAACAGAAGAAGACAGAAAGGTTGATGCCGGACCCACTTAAAAAACCACAGGCCAGCAAAATGGAGAACTTCAATCTCATGACTCTACCAAAAAACAGATGACCTGTGTTCAAGTTCAAGTGCTGTACAACCTGTGGAAGAGAATAAAGCACTCCAAGCCAGTTCGACTATAAAGAGAGTTCAGATGAGATTTGTTAAGCTCTTAACTACTGCTGCACAGTCTGACTCCATTTTCTGAGCTGTGATGCCATTTATATGCCCTTTAATGTGCCCAGGCTGAATCCTTACATTCACATCCTAGAATCCTAGAGAAATGAATCAGAGGAGGGCACTTATTTGATTCTGTTTTATAATTCACAACAAAGTCAAGGTTCAAAATGCTTTCTGTGGCTAAAATACAGAACATTACATGCAGGATTGTGTTTCCCAGCAAACAGGATATGTAAGACAATACTGCTGCCTAGTCTGCCCTTAAAACTTTCACCTGCAAAACTGTGAAAGTCAGTCAAAAGGACCAGTGTTACCCACACTTCTAATGCATTCCATAAATTATAGACTTGCTCCCAATTCAATACCCATGTAAAAATTTAACTAAAATAAACCTTTGTTGAAGAAAAATAATTGCCTATGGTGAAGTCAAAACAACAGTATCATTAAAAACCACAGCTGCCAACTGAGTCACTGAAAACGTGACTCCACTACGTAAGGCTCTGCTCCTCCGCTCTTTCCTCAAAGAATTAGGAGAGCTCAATGCTTTCAACCTCTATTGTCTTGTTCAAGAACAAAAACGCCAAGTAATCACAGNAGCAGAAGGAAAGGAATCTACCAGTGTGGTACAGTCACAGCTCTGCCCTCCTAATAGAGCTTTTCACTGCTTTAGTCCTGTCTGGATTTGACACTCAGTGCTGTTAGCAGTAATTCACTTTTAAACTTTCTCAAACCGGTGTTACTATTTCTTCACTACATGCAAACATGAAGGTGACATGACCTGAGGGTTCTTCCTGAGGACTTCCCTCTGTGTCCCACAGAGCCTGCTGCTCCTGGGACATCTCATCATTTTCCTGATGTTTCTAATCACAGCAATGCTTTCTGCNGAGTATTACTGATAAGAGACTAGTGAAGGGCAGATGGTAATAAATGGGGCTGAGATTTATATGCTAACAATAGTAAAATAGAACTTACTTTTACTATATTCAAAAATCAATCCCAAGTGGATTATGGATAGAAAAGTGAACAGAAAAATACCTTCATGATCAAGACATAAATGATTTCTTCAGTGAAAAACCACCACAAATTAAAAATTAAGAATGTCTGATCTTCAAGAAGGAGATCAGTGGGAAGGTGGAGAACCATNAGCAGGTAATGGGGGTGTGTCTGTGTGTGAACAGAATCAAAGCACATTATATGTGTGTGAAAGTACCATAATGAAGCCCATTATTTTGTATATTAATATATGTTGGTAAAAAAGTTAAGGCAAAGGAAAGGTCTACTTCTCAAGACACTGTAAAAAGACAATGACAATATAAGCATAGAGAAAGGAAATCTGCAGTACACTGTACTAGTACAGAGAATATGTAATAACTGCACACCAGCAAACAGAAGATAATCCAACAGGAAGATTAGCAAGGGTAAGCAGTTCAATATACAACACTCAAGTGACCCAAAGATGCAATGCTGACCCATTTTATTAAAACTCAGCAAAGACAAAAAATAGCACAACACACCATCATCCCTAGATTAATAAAAAAATGTGTAAGTCTAGTAATACCCAGAGCGGGCAAAAATATGGAGCAAAATGAACTCATGCACACACTGTTGGTAGGAATATATAGGCTTGATGACTTCAGAAAACAGTTAAGCATTGCTTAACAAGAATGAAGCTCCTGGGCACATGTCTTGTCCAAAACTTGCCCTTGTGCCTAAGAACTTGCATGACAATTTTGTTCATAATAGTAAAGCACTGAAACGAATCCTGGGTCCCTAACGATGAGCCTAGACAGGTCACGAAAGTCAAAGAGTGGGCAAGACATAGAGCTATGTAAATAAATAACTATGAGCACATGTGTGAATCCTAAGTTGTTTACAATAAACACACACATACTGTATGACCCCTTTTAAGTAAAGCTTAAGAGTGGACAAACCTAAAGTATATGACACACATGGATANAAATCTGTTTATCAAGACTATGGAAGGGAACAATCCAAAAACTCAGTTCTTATTACCTTGGTAATGGGAAGCAGAAAGGAGATGCAATTAGAGTGAGGTGAGGTTGTAAAGGCAGATCCTCACCTTAGGCTCGCCCTTGCTGTCATACCTTGCAAGCTGCCCTTGTTCACCCTGGAGGTTCACTTTGTAAACTCAGAATACTTAGGCTATAGGAATGCAGGCTCAGTAGGCATCAACTGAGGCAAGTGTAGGTAGGTGTAGGGGTGTGTGGGGGAAGGGGGGTGGGTATCAGGGTGGGGGGGGGGAATCAAGTGACAATCTATGTATTGGTTAATGAGATGCTTTTCAATGCCACATTTATCATATTATCTTTTAACTGTCATCCTAAGGATTGCAGAGGATCAATTTTAAGATTGCACAGGCCACTCTTGACCTCTGAATGTCCCTGGGTTTTGTCTATGGCAGTGTAGGCCTTGTGCAGAACACACTGTCTTCGTTGGCTAACAAGTGTAATTCATGATCTCCACTGAGCACATCTAGTAGTCTTCTCTGCTATCTTCATTACATGTCTTAACTTTTGGATGCNTTTTTCTGTGTGTAATGGAAAAGTATTAACTTAGAAAACACAGCCAATGGTAAATACAAAGTAGTATTTGGTTTGGAAATTTGATCATACAATGAAATATCCAGAAAAAGTAAGACTTACCTCAGCCACTTCCTTTTGAAATGTTAACGTCATCTTAGTTCTGCCATAAACGAAAGGTCCATCTTTAAGAGAAATATTTTCAAGCCACTTGATAATCAGTGGAGTTGAAACACTAAAAGGCAGATTTCCAATAATATGTACATTTGGAGGATCTGGTTGTGGGGAGAAGACAGTTTGGAATGAGTACATGAATATATTCTGAATATGATCTTAATAGTTTAATTTATACTTAATTATGAGAATCAAATGAAGGCATATGAAAAGATATGATTCATTTTTTTCAGTTCTCTTAAAATGCAATATTTTTTTCATAATNAGCTTTGTATTTATTGGAAAAAAGTTCTAAGTAAGTTCATGAAATGAGGTGTTTTGAAGGAAAAGACAATTTTCTTTAGACACAATGAGTTTAAAGTGCCCATGGGGTTTGCCAGATCATCAGATGCCCAGGAGGGGGATACAAGCTGAGTCTAAAATTTGAATGCTTGAAATATTTAGGTGGAAATAAAACCAAAGGAATAGAGAAATGTAGGCAAATCCTTAGCACGAGAAGATGTTGCAAAAGTCTCAGGATCGATCAAACAAACAGGAAGTGAGTTAGAAAACAAAAACAAAACAAAGAGCCACAAACAAAACTCCAAACCCTCAAATCACTGGCAAAGAGCAATTTAAATTTCCCAACGCCACGGAGAATGGTGGAGCCCGATAAGNAGGGNAACTGGTGCACAGAAGTTGTGAAGGTGATATATGACACCAAATGGCTGAGCCAGACAGGTGACTGATCCTAGCATGGCTGGGTCAGTGACAGAAAACTGCAGGCTCTGTGCTTTGAAGTCAGTGACTATAAACACAAGCTACTCTGGAAGAGCCTGACCCTGGAGAGGCCAGACACACAGGAGCAGTTAGGTCTGCTAAACCCCTTCTTCCACTTATTCTGAGAGTTTCCGTTAGCAAACCATACGCCCTATATCATCTGCATTTCCCAAGAGCTGGACACTGCTGGTACCCAGTAAACATCTGTTCTTGAAGGAAGAGTGCCTTGGCAAAGGGAAGGCAAAGGGAAAAGAGATAAAGGTCTGATAGGTGGCCTGGTTTANAATACTTGAAAAATAGTTAACAATACTTGGTACAGCGTCATAAAAATATAAAGTTTATTTGCACAGAAACTACAACTTGAAGATTTGAAAAAGGAAATCAGAATTAGGGAAAACTCAACCAGGTCTGGTAGTGCACAGCTGTAATGCCAGCACTTGTAAGGCTAAGGCAGGAGGGTTTTCAAGGTCAAGATCAGCCTGGGCCACAGCATGAGACGCTGTCTTAAAAAAATCAGAAAAACTAACCGTATTTTTTGAGAAAGTAGGAAAGCAGAAAAAATTACAATGTACATTATTTAATTCTGTTCAGGTATTTTTAATAGAAAAATATAAAAGCAAGCACTTTATTATAATAGATAGGTGATAGCTGTAACAAGTATCTGTGATTGAACAACTAAAACAAAAACAGACACATATCCACCTGCCACTGCCACCAAAACAACCAACCAACCAACCAACCCCAAACCAAGGCACTTACCATCTTCCCACTGTCTTCGAACATTGTCTGGAAAGGCCTTTTCTATCTTATATGTCAGCACATCTCCATGAACAATTCTCAGCTTTCCAGGTGCTGCATCAGAAAGCATCTAGTTTACAAGAGGTCAATAAAATGAGCTCATCAACTCCAGGGCAGCAAAGCTCAGCATCTTAAACCTGCACAGCACTTCCTAAGTGGGGAAGCAAACACTATGTGATCACTGAAACCATTGTGTTTCTACTTCACACAGCGAGGGTGGGGTAAAGCAGCAGTGATAGCTTAGGATTTAAAACAGCCTATCAGTCTAATTTGACAGTCAGAATGACTTGTGTTTCTGCATGGTAAGAGTTAACATAACATACTAAGAAACCTTATAGTGAAATACTGAGGATTAAGAGTAAAGTGTATGAAAATGGGCTAATTCAACTAGGCCTGTATATATTCAATGTATGCAGAAGATTCTGCACATAAACAAAACTTGTAATGTAATCTTTGAGTAAACTCAAAGTAGAAAGTCCTTTGCCTGGCATTCTGAGACACTCCTTGNCCTGAATCACAGTCACAATAACCTGAGAACAATCCTCCGTATTTTCACAACAGTCACCTCTCAGTCCATTTCTGTTTCCAATAATCTGCTTCCTTTTCTCCTTCAGTCTTAGCACAAAAGACAACAGTAAGGACTTGGGACTTAGCTCAGAGATAGAATATTTGTGAGAATATGCAAATCTGTGTGTTCTACCCCAGCCCCAACAAACCAAACTAAACAACAACAGAACCGTATGCCTTAGTACTCTCAAGCTTTTTCTCCTTAATTTCAGTCCTTAGCATCGTATACTAAAGGCTGGCCCTTAGCTTAAATGAGCCCTAAGGCTGAGCCGANCTGGGTGTTAAGTCCTCCTGCATCCAGTACAAAATNTACTTCTTGATATCCTTGGTCAAATAAAAACCATGCCGTCAGAGACAACCTCTGTCTGTTCCCACTGTCTCTGACTCCTTTACAGGCCTTTGGGATCCTACTGTTCATACCGGGTTACANTGCCAAGCATTAACACATGGGGAGGTGCTTAGTCTTCCTGAAACTTGATGTGCCATGTTTTGTTGATACTCATGGGAGACTTTCCCTTTCCTGGACAGAAATGGAGGAGTGGATTGGGGGAAGGGAACAACGGATAGGGGGAGAGACTGAGAGGAGAGGAAAGAGGGGAAACTGCAGCTGGGGTGTAAAATAAAATATTAAAAACAAACAAAAAACCATGCAGTCCCTGAGCTTACCATGCTTACAATGCAGGACTGAGAAGTATAAGTATCACTGCTGAGGTAGACAGCATGAAAAGGGGTGACCCTTTCCCACACTGCACCCTAAGTTCAGTTGCCCAGAGCACCCTGGCTCCAACTCAGTTGCTGAGACCTGAGAAATGGCGTAGGGCTATGGAGAGATGCCAACAAGATGATGGAGAATTCTTCCTCTTTGCGCTTCTTCCCGTATGTCATTAAAGCTGACACACCCCACCTCCACCTCAACACTTTCCTTTTGTCCATTTCAAGCAACTAATAGGAAGGTTGAAAAAGGCCTCATGGAAGCCAGAGGGGAGACTGAAGCAAGGCCCACACTTGCTGACTGATTTCCCGTTTTGTTCTGTGTCAGAGAGGAGACCCGAGCCAGGCCGTAACTTGACTGCTTCCACCACAGTTCACTGTGAGATGCCCATGGTTCTTGACAGCACTTGTAATATGCTGTGGTAGCCGCACATGTGTAGGTTTCTTTCTCTTTAACAATTGTGCTAAGGGAAGATCTGTTTCTTGCCTACTTAATGGTGTCCACAGTGACAGCATTGCACAGCAGGTGTTTAACAGGCATTTAATAAGCAAATGAGTGTGGACAACTACACAGCATTCACGAAGCTGCAAACTACTGTAGAAGCTGGTTCTCAAAATTTGTGGGGTAAAGGAATTTGCAAAGATTTATCTCAGTAATAAATGAGGCAAGATTATACAAATAATAGTTGGAAGTACATAGCTGAAATGCCTGTTTTAGTAAGAGGGTGGACATTTTAAATTTAGGATCAGTTAATTTGATACGATTAGTCATAGTTATTTATCAAAAATATTTGCATACCTCTGACATTCATATACTTAGGGATTATTTTAAGCTACCATGGTTTGATAAATTTTAACTTGATCAGTTTCAGATACTATGTCTTAGAAAACGGTAATTTCAAGATACTTAAAAACAGAGAGTTCATATGGGATATTTGATAACTGTATAAGCAGTGAATTTAATGATAACACTTACCAATAATGGAGAAGGCTAAGTTTTTCTGCAATTATGCTTCACATAATTAAAACAAAACAAATTAGCATATCAAAAAACAAAGAGGCAGAACTAAAAGCTTCTGTTACACAATGTCAATATATAAAGAGAAATTAAGTAATTAGTAATTAGAACTAAAGCGAAACAGTAAACCTGCTTCTTTGGTATTAATTAACATGCTCTGATAACTGTTTGAAATGTTATTTTTTTCCATACTCTCACATACACAACTGCATACTAAGAGCTGACAAAAACAGCAATCTACTTCCCTCTCCTCTATTTCTTCTGGACTCCCAATTCAGGTTAAACACTCAGTCAAGGCAACCCCAATCCATCTTGCAGAAGGTCTGGTTCCTCCTTGACAACTGTGTAGATTCAGCTTCCCTTATCCAACTCCTCACGGCAGAAGGAATGAGNTGAAGTATGAGGTGCTAGAGGGGGGTGTCAAACCAACTGAACTAGCGTTATAATTATAGAAAACACCCTTTAAAACACCTAAAATGACTTTCAGCAACAACACATACAGATTCCCTACCCAACCAAAGATAANAGAAAAATGTTTTCATCAGATCATGTTACTGTGGGTGGGAAAAATCACTATTACACTTCCAGATCTGGAGATGCAACATGATTGATGGGTTCAGAGCACAGCCCACCATGCTAAGGTGAGTATTCATACAGCCACTCTCAAGCTGTTCTATTATTTTAATGTTAGTTTTAAATATAGTCTTCCAAAATGGAATGTGAAGTGGCTTTGAGTAAAAGACGTTCACTAAGTCTTAAAAAAGTAGAAAATCAAGTCATAAAAAGGAGAAGCATGCATGTAAAAATGACTTCTACTAACACTATCGGAAGAACTGTTAGCTCTNGGCTTGCACAATGGCATATAAAATTCTTACTGTATTAGAAGTAATTATACCAAGTCCCCAAGAGAGAAAACGTTTCTTCCTGTGTCAGGTTTTTGTAAAAGGTACATGGAACAATGACATGGCCATGCCTTTAGTAAAGGACAGATAACACGTGCAGAAGCACTCTTTCCTCCAACAGCCAAGGCTTGTGTGAAAGCATGGCCATGCCTTTAGTAAAGGACAGATAACACGTGCAGAAGCACTCTTTCCTCCAACAGCCAAGGCTNGTGTGAAAGCACTCTGCAGGGGGTATAACTCTGCTTGACCTGGGTGGCTTTTTGGCAACTTAATGTGATGAGAAAAGAACTCATGCAATTCTTGGAACTTAGGCAAAAATTCAAATTTCCCTGAGAACAAAAAGAACTATATCAAATAGCTGTTTGGTGTTTCATGCCACCTTCTCACAGTAAGGGGCTCACAGCAGCCAATACTGTATGAGCCAAGCATTAACTACCTTCTTCCTAATTTGTCAAATAATAGAGTCCAAGTAAAATACACACAAAGAATTTTCAGCACTTATGTGTATTTTACATATGAACCATTTACTAAGGCTGTGTTCATACCGTAAAATCAATTTGAATAAATTTGCTATGCTATACAAGTATGTTTTCTGAACATAATGAAGTGAAAATAATAGAAAGATATATGAAAAAATGCAAATTAAATGACAGATTTCTAAACAGCCCACAAGTCAAATACAAATCAAAAGGAAAATAGTAGTTAGATGGAAATTCTGAATTTCTTTTGAAATTTTTCTTTAATTTTAGTATCTCAAAAGCAGCTGTAAAACAAAGTACTCAGTCGTCAACTCTTCACAAATATTAGCTATTATAGTTGCTAATGGGTGAGACAAACAGAAAATAAAATAAAATTACTTTTAATGGAATTAAAGAAAAAACATGACACTTGAAAATTTGTGGTTTTCTGACAAAGCAGAAATTTATAGCATTGATCTATAAGACAACAGAAAAATCTCCAAGTCAATGACTCAGCTACCACTTTACAATAGCTATAGAGAAAGCAGAACAAATTAAGCCCTAGGTAAACAGAAAATGAGAGATTTCAGAGCAGATGTCAACATTGAAAACAGAAAAGTCAATGAAATTAAAGCTGTATTTAGAGATCAATAAAGTCAACTAATCTATAATCAGATCAATCAGAAAAAAATAGGTATACGTAAGTAACCTGTATCAGAAAAAGAAGTGGCATTATTACTACAGATGGTTGGGCTAACATTTAAAAAAAATACAATTAACATATTCAAAAAGAAAAACATTACAATAAACCCAGGAAAAACATTTTTTTAAAAAACAAATCCAATATTCATGGCTGTCTCTTATACACATCTAGATGTGTATAAGAGACAGACCTTCACCTTGCCCCACACAGACAAAAACTGAATCAAAATTAACAGAGATCTAAAGATAAAAGCTAAAACAAAACAAAACAAAATCCTTGAAACAAATACAGGAAAAATTATTTTTTTGTGTGTGTTTTATTTGTTTGTAGCCCTGGCTGTCCTGGAACTCACTCTGTTGACCAGGTTGGCCTTGAACTTCCAAAATCTGCCTGCCTCTGCCTCCTGAGTGCTCCGATTAAAGGCCACCACCGCCTGGTTCATTTTATTTTTTTTAAGTTCTTAGCAATTGTTTTTAAAAATATTCTAAAAACAACACAAAATCATATTTAAAAGAAAAAGATGAAAATTTTGTACTATGTAAAAGTTAAATATCTTTTCAAGAGTCACTGTTAAAAAAATNAACAAAGAAGCCACAGCTGAGAAGAATCTTAGCACAGCCTGTGCCTGCACCATATAAAGNGCTCTCAAAATTTAACAAGACAAGTGGACCACCAGTAAAAATAGCAAAAATATCTAAATAATTCCTCAAGTGACTAGGAAGCACATGATACACATGCAATCATCAGTCATTAGCAAACCCGAAAGACACCACTACATACAAATCACAAGGGTTCAAACAAAGACGAAACACCAAAAGCTCACTACTCCAGCGTGTGCAAGCANNTATAGCAACTACNATTCGGCTCCATCTGGGCCNAGTAGAAAATGGGTTAGGTACCTCAACTGTTTGGTAGTTGTGTAACAGAAAATGACCCAGGCAGAACATCAGACCTGGATATTATACCCTAGGTCTTGANTGGAGAAAGATGAAGGCACACACTTACAAAACAGTTGCATGCTAATATTCAAATGGTTTGCTATACAATTGTTNAAGTTCATCAAAAGGTGGACGGTGAATATCCACAAAATTAGTATACTCACACAGTGGACTATTTATACAGCAGCAAACACAGAAAGTTACTAATAACTCAGCATGTGTGAAAATAATTATTCTGAGAAAACGAAACAGACATACACAGCATTAACTAAAAAGTACATATGAAATTATTACAGTCAAATACAACTTTAATAAAGAGGAGAAAAATCTTCCTCCTGATGAGCTGTCCAGGGATNNGGAAAGGGAGGAGGAATCCATTACAAGGAACAAGTTCTCCTGACAACCATGTTTACCATCTTTAGTGTGAGGGCGGTACCACAGCATANCAGTAATTTGAGTATTTCCACTAAGTGTGGTTTACGAAATCTCAATAAAATTGCAATAAACCCATAAAACAAAGTATTTACTGGCCAATGCCTCAAAAATATTAGCTATCATTATGATACATACTAATCATATAATGATACATTGTAACCATACATTANTAATGTATGAAACAAAAATTTAAGAAGAATCTGGACTCCTTGCCCAAAGAGACAGGCTGTTATGACTTTAACTCCAGCTTACAAATGGGAGAAAAAATTCTATTGAAGCTTCAAGCTCCCTGAGATATAAAGTCTCCTCACTCCCCTTCATAGAGAATCGTCAGTCACAAAAATNCAAGAAAAATAAATGACCACAATGTAATGAGGAAGAAATGCACAACCTGAGCGGTAAAACACTATCAGAAAGCCTTCTGTTGATCAGCAGTAGCCTGGATCAATTCTTAATCACCAGAGATGCCCAAGACATGGAGACAATAACTCAAAGTTAATAAAGATTCAGTGACGTCAGGCAGTCATGGCGCACATCTGTGATCCCAGCATTTAGCAGGCAGAGGCAGGCAGATCTCTGAGTTCAAGGCCAGCCTGGTCTACAGAGTTCCAGGACAGCCAGGGCTACACAGAGAAACCCTGTCTTGAAAAACAAACAGCAAAACCAAGGTTCCCTGAATGATTACCAAATGTCAGGCACTCGCTAAATACTAGCACAATTCTGAGTAAACTGAGGCAAAATGCACAGAATTTTCCACCCGAGGGCACCCAACTAGTCCTAGAGTCTAAGTTAATCCTGGCAGCCAGAGGTGACCATGAATGTCCCTTGTCATAAAAATCACCCATGTTGCTTTCACGTATCTAACAGGTTTACTTTCCTTTCCAATCCATAGAAGGGACATGACGTGTATCACCAGGTGTTCCCCCTGCCCACAGCTGCCTCATGATTATGCTGTAACAACTGAACCAAGCTACAAATGACATACTTTCAGCCAGAAGATATTTTATAAATTATTACACTTTCTTTAAAAAGTAATTCTATTAGCTTAGAAATCACTAAAATGGAATCCTTAAAATAGATCACTCTATTTCTGCTTTTACTCAATTTTATGATTAATTTAGGACATCTAACAGAGCATAGCTTTACATATTGAAACATTCTTTACAGGAAAAAGAAGCCTATTTGATAATTTAGTACNCATCATTTCTTTTTAAGGCAAGTTCCNTTCCCGCAAAGAAGACACTAAGAATTCANTTTGCTGCTTGTGAAATTGGTAAGAAATCAAATGTACATTTCCTGTGATTTATCTTGAATTAGCTTTGATATTAAAAAAAGTGTAAGACTTCCTATAATCAATGTTCGTATTTACTTTTACTATCAAATGCGACATTTAGTCAGCTGCTCTGATACATA
>LZPO01055179.1:224911-242149 GCA_001675575.1 Neotoma lepida
CTAGTTAGTAATAAGCCTGAGCTATCGGCTGAGCATTTATAATTAATATTAAGCCTCTTTGTGGTTATTTGGGAGCAAATGCTGAGACACAGAGAAACTCCACCTATAACAAAATCCTAGATTTTAACATANACAAGTAAGTATTTGCATACACTATTTTAAAACCATTTTTTTAAGTAGAAGAATAGTGGATAATTTTATTGTTCTGTTATAGGCATAAAATAAATTGCTACTCATACGGGTCTAAAACTCAGGGCTCTTTCAAAGTTTTAGAATTACACAGGAATCAAACAAAGGCCTTTCAGTCATCAAATGCCTCTTGTGAGGAATTTCTTTACATGATCCCTGATATAATCTGTCCCACTGTTTGCCAATGCTTTAAAAACTCAACTTCCCCCTTATTTCAAACCCTCAAACCTGCCTCCTTGATGTCCACTTACTTATTTTTTTCCTACAATAATCAAAACAGGCTTACTCTCCATGGCCAGCCTGTGATGGGCAGAGTGAAGACACTCACTCTAGGTTCTCACAAGTCATGTGAAACATCCCCAGCCCTTCAAGTTTTGCCCATAACAGCACCTGTGTGTCTGAAAATTTCACTCAAACCTCATCTACNGTTCTAAGTGGTGCAACTTCTTTATAGATAAAAATTCTCTTGTAAAAATGTTTAAACTCAACAACTAGTTCCTCTCGATGAGGTCTAACATGTATCTTCTTTATCTTTATGTGTGGAAATGCTTTTTTGGAACCTAAAAAGTTCTCCAAAGTCATGCCAATTGATCATTATTGACAATTATTTAGTTTTATTCCTTTCTATAGAACTGGGCCATAATATGCACAGCTTAGAAATAAACAAAACCGTAGAAATGATTAGTTTAGCGTCCATGTCTAAAGTGCTTTTATTCAAACAGTACTCAACGGACCATTTGGGTATTCCTGTGTACAACACAGTTTTCTAGACTTCTCTAGATGACAGAACCCTAACATCTGGGATAGGGCCCAGAGAGCTGCAGTTTTAGAATTGCCTACATGGTCCTTGGTCAACACGGGGACTTTAGAATCATGGCCTAAGATTTCTTTCAGGTTTTGCTTGCTAAAAAAAAGACACTTGAAGTATCTCACCTGTAATCCTGGAATAAATCGAGTGTCCTTTTCAACCACCACAAGTTCAGCAACATTGGCATTGAGAATGGACCTTGTGATTCCTCCAGGCCCTGGACCCACTTCGTAAACATAAACATCTGCTAGACTGCCAGCTTTCCTTACAATTTTGTCTATAAAAAAAAAAAAAGGGTTCGTTACCTTCAATATCACAGTAAATTTCCTAAGAACTCTCAGCACTTACTAGTGATTCTTTAGCTCTCAGTTTAAACACATAACAGTCGTCAACATTCTACATCACTGCACTGCACAGGTTCCTTAAACAAACAGGATTATTCTGACAATTTCCTTAAGTTTAATATTGCATTTTCTGTTTCTCCACTTAACTAATCAGTTCCTAAGACTTTGGCTAGATGAGCACACAGGACTTCATCACAGCCCTTGGACATCTAATACCTGATTACGTTCCCATTCAGTTTTTCCATCGTCGCAGGTCAAAGTCCAAAAGGAGAATGCAGAAGTCCTTTCTTCCCCTAGTTATTTGGAGGTCAGAATGACAAGCACAACAAATTCCCACTACAGACATTGAAATTTGAATGCTTGATCATTTCCAGAAGAAAAGGTTTGGATTTACTACTTGAAATTTTAAGCCCTGGTAATAGACGTTAAAAAGGAAAGACTGAATTCTTCAGTTAAAGTTAGCAGAACCTAAGAAATCATAAAAAAGATAGACTAATGGTCCACTGCAATTAACCATCACTCTGGAGAAACACAATGGACTGGTCTTACTGACTGCAAGACATTAAAATTTACCCAACTGGACCTCCTTGGACAGTGGAAATTTTACTACTGAAAACCCACTAGCACTTCTCGGCACTGTATATGGACACTGTACAGTCCTAGGTGATGATTACTGATTATCCATTTAGGTAAACTGAAAGGCAAAATGTTACTTACCCATTCCCAAACTGTACTGTCTGGTAATAGATAGAGAGGGAGTCAACATCCCCTAACCAGCTGTTTTGGGTGACATTATGTACATTCTCTTACCATTCTATTATAATTATAATTTATATTTAGTACACATCGAACGTCATGAAGAAAAGCAAATGGCAGCGAGGAGTTCCACCAAAGGTGTGGATTCTAAAACCAAATCCTTGTTTTGTTACAGGTTGCCAATTGGTCTCTCAGAGGGGACGAGAATGATTTAGTAAGCAGGGGGATTATGAACTTAATACTCTCAGTCTTATAAATGGAGAGTAGCAACATGTGGTTTCATTCTTAAGCNCCTCAGGAAACTTAAATACAACCAGATACCAAAGATGCAGCGTCAAACCCCCAAGTCTGAGTTTTAGCCTTGCTCCACCTGAGCTCATGAGGACAAGGACCTTTATTTCCTTTCACTTTGGTTCCCATAAAAGAGAGTGGATAAAGGACCTAAGAATCTGGACCTTACTCCTGGGGATGCACACGAGACATTAAATGGAAAATTTAATGGCTGGGGATGTAACTCATTTGATAGAGTGCTTGCCTAGCATTTCTGAGCAATCATTAACTGAGCATGGTGGCACATGCTTATAATTTTATCACTTGGGAGCCGAAGGCAGGAGGATCAGGAGTTCAATGTCACCTGCTGCATGATGTGTTTGAGGCCAGCCTTAGACACAGGAGACTGTCTTAAAAACAAAACAAAACAAAAAAAACCACAACGAACTATTTCAGCAGAGAATGGTGCTTTCTGTTTAGTATTTTTGCTCATGGCTGGGAGAGGACTGTATTAGCTAGTGCTGGAACCAAAGAATCTAAAAATGAGTGATCTTAAGGTTCTTGTAGGCCTTTCTATCAAATAAAAACAAGAAAACTTAAGTGGAGTTAACTGTTTTACCNACATTAATATTGCTACAGGCAGAATCAAGGCTCCAAGTTCAAAAAATAAATGACTAATTTATGCTTTGTCCATGCATCATATAATCAAAATTGATTTTTTTTGGGGGGGGCTGTCCCTTTTAACATAGGAGAGGGGCTAAAATCTTAAGTACTCCGACAGTCAACTAGCGCCCTTATTTGCTACAGATGGACCTTATTCTCACAATCTCACCTTGAGGAAAGCATCACTAACNCGTGGGTGGTAAGTAAATCAACAAACACCTGTGAAAACTCAGCAAAATTTGGGTGTCAGACTGGTGACCTTCACCCTATATAAATTTTACCGCATAAAAGTGACTTGTAAGGAAGCATGAGGATATCAACTTAAGTACTGAAAACTCAATGCTGTTGCGGTATTATAGTCCCAGCGTTGGCACAAGGTAGCTGTTTGCATAGTTTCCTTAGTATGCATTTACAGAGCGAGTATCCATTCCCTAGAGGGAGTCTTAGACTCAACNAGTGAACCTTTATCCTATTTACTTACTATTTTGGATTCGTTTTTGAAATAGGGTCTCTGTCTCTAACTGGCGGCAATCCTCCTGCCTCTGCTCCACTAGCGCTGAGTTTAGAGGCGCCAAGTTAGTGCGCCAGGCTAATGAGGGACAGATTGGGAATAGGGTCAAGAGGAAAACTGCACTAATTTAGATCCCACTCATTATAAAGCCTGCAGGAAGCAACTCCGGCCGGCTCCGAGCGCTCAGGGTTGACTGACAGCCGCCCGCCCAGCCCNGCTCCATCACCCGCCCGCGCCCACCGGGGAGACCCGGGCGAACAGACGACTCAGCCACCTGTCAGCCTTAAGTCCAGGAGGAAGTTCTGGGAGAGCTGCTTCATCGCTCGCAGGCCGAACAACTTAATGATCTCCCGAATGGTGGGCAACGGGGGCAGACGGAAAGGGCCGAGCTTCCCCGACGAAGCCATGAGGCCGACGGGGGCACCCGGGCCTCGCGCCGCGGCTTGAAGTTTCCACCGCGCAAGGAAGGCGGGACCCGGGAGACGATGGCCCGCCTCTGAGGCCATTGTATTGGTTGGAGAGACTTACCGGAAATGACGAGCACTGACAGGAAGTCTGTAAGTATTGGGAGCGCACGAGAGCGTCAGGCAGAGAGCGGTGCAAGCTGGGTGCGGAGAGGGGGCGGGGCCTATGGGGGCGTGTCTCGATGGGCGGGGCTTTGTAGCCCCGCCNCTGGGCGGNTCCAAGGCGTGCCAAAGACCAGACTTTTGATGANNAGCGGGGAAGTATCATTTGTTGTCTTCTGTTGGCAGTTTTCCTGCCTAGGCTAGGTATTTTTATTTCCTCGCGTCTCTCACTTCTCTTCAGCCTCAGTGTTTTCNTCTGTTAAGTAGCTCAAGATTGTGATCGCCACATGAAAGCAGTCATCCTGTGTAAGGTCAGCTTGCTGTCAGCTCTGGCCAGTTACCATAGCGATGATGATTTGGCAGCTGAAGGAGTTTCACGGGAGGGTCTGGGAGTGGGGGGTCGGGGGTCGGGGGTTACCTGATCTCATCCAGGTTTGTGGAGAGGGTCAGCCACTAGAATTCCGACTCTTCTAGCCGGTCAAAATGTACCCAGCTGAGGAGAAACTTCACCTTTAAAAAAAGTGTCTATTAATTTTCAAAGTTATGGACTTTTCCCATATATGNACATAACATACTGTGATCATACTTACTCCTTCTATTACGGTCAATTGTTCCCCTCTCTATTTTCTTGTTCCTCANTCCTAAGAGTTCTTTTACTTCCAACTCTTTTTTTCCCCCACCTACATGTAGGAGAAAAAAAAAATCATGCGTTATTCTTGTCTGAGTTTGGCTTGTTTCCCTGAAGATGTTAACTTAACATCCAGCCATAGCACNCCTCAGAACTTAGAGAACTANAGGCTCTTTGAATAGGTAAGCTAGCTGAAAACCAAATTTAGGAATTACACTTTTGAACAAACAGCTGAATGTCCGCCACATAATAGCACCACAGCTTTAATCAATAGCAGNAGACCAGTTGATTCAAGTAAAGCAAAACACCTAGCTATAATCAACTGGATTGTCTCCAGANCATATTTCCCTTTTCTTGTCATAAACAATGCCTGACCATTTTCTGGTCAGGGTTCTTTGAAAGAATTCCAAGGGCTGCCTAGTTTTAGAATTGTGAATGAAAGCCNTTACGAATCTTTAAATATGCTATAATTTTGTCTCTTGACTTAAGCACTTTAAACTTTGAGAAGTGTTTTGATATTATTTGTTAGTANTTTTTCGTATTCCTTTTTAAAAATCTCTCAGTAGTAGTCTTGTGAAACAGGACCCATTACTAACTTCAGTTTAAGGCCAGGTCAAGAAAGCTTGATGAGGCCATGTAAATTCACAAAGCTAGAAGATCACGGATTCCAGCTGTAGTTTAAATGTATGGTGGCTACGGTTTTTAAGCAGTGCCAGCATAGTCAGTATCAGGACCACTCTGTGTTTAGCCTTTGAAGATTTTCTAAGGCCTTTTGGTGCTTCAAGCGTTGCAATCTTTCCCCTTTTCTCAGAGCAGTATTTGGAATGTGAGCCATAAGGGGATTATACTAAAAAAGCTCAACTATACAAAAGCGCCAGGCTTCACAACTGAATGCTTTGGAATTATTCTCCCCCTAATTGTCACAATACAGCAAATGGATAGATTTTATTATGACATAGTGTTAAAGGCGAGACTCAGGGAGGTTCAGCAGCTTCCCCACACTTGGAAGTGGAAATGGAAGGCTTGCCCATCAGGTGGGGAAGCCAATGGAGGAAGGCCATTGGATGCTTACTTCCAAGTAGAGAGAGANGACAAATTAGAGTTTTGTCCTCCTATGACATCTGAGGAAACAAGAAAGAAATGGAAACTCTTAAAATCTTTTTCATAAGTGGGAGCATTTTACTTCCCTAGCTCTGCCTTCACTTGCAAGTCGCTGCATTGGTTATAACTGAATTACACATGGTTTATGTTTCTGGAAGTTACTTTAAAAAAGACAAAGGAAAAAAAGCTAATGGGAAATCAAACCACAATGGGCCTGATGCAGAAGTGAAAAGTCCATGCTTCCTCTTCTGTNGTTGCTAGATCAGGAGGGACAGTGGGATGATTGATAATACCTCCTTACTTTAGAAAACAAGGAAGTCGTGGGAGTTGCCCAGCGTGTCATGAAAAACCTGAATACTTGATTCGGAGATCTTATTATCCATAAAACACTATTCCTGGAAGGCATCCATTTGGTCTTTTTTTTTTACTTCTGTGTTCCTGTGGTAATGAGATTATTATCCCTGTCCAACTGAGAAGAAATACTGGCAAGTACAGTCATGTGACCTACCCAGAGCTACAAAGCAATGTATCTAGACAAGACAACCTGAGTTCTGCCTGTTCCAAGTTTAGTAGCCACACCCCCCAAGTACTGGATCAACTGAAATTATTTTAAGTTAATTAACGTGTTCATTTTATGTTATTTAAATATATANATATGAATCTAGGTATAGACTTAAATCTACATTTTCCCTATGACTACTTAAAGCACAAAATGAACATATGCAAACCTACAAAATAACCACACATGGGTTTATTATTTTATAATGAAGAATATTGTAAAAATCACTACTCTTTATGTTGTCTGGATATTCTTTCCAGTTCAACTTATTCATACTATGGTATACCGTATATAATAGAATGTTCTCGTCAGTTTTCAGGATTAAAACAAATTTGCTGAAAATCGGTTTCTTTATCACTCACTCGGAAGAACACGGGAGGCACATATTGTGTCCGTTTCTGTTTTCATTAGCTTGGGAAACAACTGAAGTTGAATCATTTGGCACCAAGGCCGTCAGATACACACACGCTGTATGGCAGTCATAAGAAGGATGTTCAGATGACCAGGATGAATCACATGAACTTTTTAAAGTAGTGATATCAACCTAAAAAAATTCTCATGGTCACAAACAGCACTTTAGATGCCCAAGAATTTGTCCCCAGATCTAACCAGGGGTTTCATCATGACATCTTCAATGATCTTCATTTGTGAGGTTATGGCCCATTTACAGAGCCATGTCCCAGGCCACTTCCTTCAGTTCTCATATAAATCCTTTGTTGAAGCTTCACAAAGACATCCAGTCATTGCCCCCTTGCTAGTAAGTGCTGGAGCTGAGTCTAGAATTCAAATCTTTTGATTTTACTCTTTTTTTTTATTAACCTTGTATTAAATAGTTATTGGGTGAAATAAAAAAAATCCATCTTAGGAAAGTCTTCCAAGTTTTTAATAATTCTTGAGATCTAGTTTTTAGCATCATAAATATCTGATCTTAAGCCTTTGAATTTCAGAAAATTATGCATAACTCCCTGCAAAAGCCTGTGAAATCAGCAGGGGGTGTTTTAGTAGTACATTATCCCTTAAAAGAGAGCTGTGCAGTCTCATCAGTTTTGAAGCTTTGAAGTATCTGCTTCATCTAGATACAGATTTTAATATGCTAAAATATTATAATTAAAACAGAAATTGCTAGCCCCACCTATCTGTGAAGATGAAGTACTACAAGTGATTCATACTAAATGATAATGAGGACTTCTGATTTGCATGAATCCCAGAATAGCAATATAGGAAACTTATTNGTTATTTATTTTAATGAAAATGCATGTGACTTTATTGATATTGGTAATTTAGTGTCTGTCTACGGGAAAATGCTAATTCTAAAAGATTGTCATTTTGTAGTTCCNTGGGAGAGACGTGGAAGCTACAAAGACCGATGTCTTCCTGTCATGTGGGAATTNTCAGAGAGAATTAAATGTGATTTGGAATTGCCAAATTGAACTTTGTAAAATGTCTAGTTTGGTAAGTAAAGTGCCCTTTTCTGATAGTATGTTATAATCCTAAAATATGACTCAATGCTCTGGATAAACATTAAGGGCTGGATTTACCACACCTTTAATTTTTTTCTTTAAATGGCAGTTTGATGCCCATCATTCATAAAGGAAGCTTGTGTCTTGCCTTCAGGGAAGAAGAAATGTGATNATTTTGAGCAGGCTGGAGATAGAAAGCAGGGCTACCTATGGTGAGTGCTACAGGCTTTTTGCTTGAGGGAATAGTGTCACACTACACTGCTTTTAAAAATATGGTATTTATCACCATTCCAGGCATTATTTGGAAGCTTGCTCATTGCCCTCAAACGTCTGTGAATTATTGTCAAGTATCCTAACAAAGCGATGAAGGCAGGCAGCCCTTTTAACTAAGGATGATTAGGATGGCTTAGAGAACATGAATAGTTATTTATTTATTTTTTTTTGAGACAGGGTTTCTCTGGGTAACAGCCCTGGCTATTCTGGAACTCACTCTGTAGACCAGGCTGACCTAGAACTCACAGAGATCCGCCTGCCTCTGCCTCCCAAGTGCTGGGTTAAAGGCATGCACCACCACCGCCCAGCGAATAGTTTTTTTTTCTTCTCACAACAGAGCAAATCTTATGTGGATGAGCAATAAGCCAGCAACTGATAAAGGCATTGTAAGGACCAGTCTTTGTTATCCTTTGAACCTCAACATTTCACTGATAAACATCTTAAGAATAAATAAAATGATGAATATGAATACATTTGCAATGAAGATGCACTGTGTATTAGAAATGTGATATAGAGGCCAATTGCTGCATGGCTAGGAGTCTGGGTTCAATTAACACATGCANATNCCTGGGCATCCTTGTTTAGCTCCCGTTCCCTCTCTGATAGGGGTCTGTGAGCAGGCTAGGGAGCAAGGCCATATCTATTCCTTTCTCTCTGTNTCAGGTTCCTTATTCTTGCTCATTCTACCTTTATATTCAGACCAAAATGTGTATATTAGACATTGGATTAACAGTACCTGTGGAGGAACACCTAACTTTCTTTTCCTCCAACTAATGAGGGGTCTGTACAGGGGGAAAAAGGATGGGGATGTTTGCTTGACTTAATTCTTTAAAATTACATTTAATGTGAGCATGTGTATGTGTGTGTGCATATATGTGTAAGCATGTGTGTGTGTGTGTGTGTGTATGCCCATGCATGTGTATGTGGGTGTGTGCACNCGTGTATGTGTGTATAGGAAGGAATGTGTGCATGCTCGCATGTGCACGTGTGTGTGTGCATGCCATGGTACACATGTGGACATCATGGACAACTTGTAGGAGCCTGTTGGAANGAAGTAAGATTAACACTAATTTTTAACATTTATTTTTCAACATGCACAGAATGTCCTTGTTTACAGANGAAGAAACTGAAGCACGGAGAAACTGAGTGTCCAAGTTCACATAACTGTTAGCAGAGGATGTTGAACTTGGGTGATCAGCCTTCAGGGTCTATCCATTTCAACTTCACTCTGTGCTGACTCACAAGGACTGTTGGAAGCTGCCGTCTGTTCTCCAAATGGCTGTGACAANGCCACATCTTTCCCAGTTTATGTGCTGACTACTCTTGCTGTCTCGATCATATGGTTTNTTAATCCAAGATTCTCTCCTCTTGGAATGCTTACTTCTCTCCGCGAAACTTTGTCTCCACATAAACTTTCCCACACAGCAAGCCATCCTCAAATTGAGGAGCCCATCTGTCCCCTCAACTCTTGCATCTCATATTTATCAGCAACTCCTAAAATTCTGTGAAGACATAAGTTCTGGTGCCTGACTCCATTCCTACTGCTGGCATCATTGCTTACATTCCTACCACAGCTTCCATCTCCTTGTCCTACATCTCATTTATTCAACAGCAAACAACTGTAAATGCATGAACTAAGTCACCCCCCTCCATGGGGCCTCCCATGTGTTTAAAGTAAGAATNTAGTACCTTGCTCAGGTCTGAAGAGTCATCTCATCTCATTAGGTCCATCTTACCTGTAAGCTGTGGCCCGCTGCTTTTCTTTCACGTTTTCGGACACACCAAGCTCTCCTCCTCCCCTCTCTTCTTGCATCAGGCTGTGTTCTCTGGAATCATCACCTCCCACTCTTCAGCTGTCTGTCACAACACACAAGGTGATCTCTTCATACAGAACTTTTTGGAACAAACTCTAACAAGAGAGATATTTAATTGACCTCTGATGAATTTCCCCTAAGCCTTTGCTTTTACATTGCTTTCTTGGTGTGCGTGTGTTTTAAGCATGACTCTAAGTCCACACATTTTTTCCAAAGGTTCCCCTTTGATAGAACATCACAACTTCTGTTCCTTTGTATGTATGTCTCTGCTAACTGGTCCACCAAGAAATGGCATTTACTAACCATAGAGCTGGGGGAAGGTCATGGAACACCTCTGCAGACCAAGCTTTAAATCCATGGATGCTGTCTAGGGAGTCCCACTAGAGATGCAATGTGGATACCAGTGAGAAGTAGACAGAGAGGTGGGGAGCATCTGTTTCTGGAAGATGTGACTGTGTTCTGGTTCAATGTTTTAATAATTTTGACCACTTCGGTACATCCAGGCTAAATGTCAAGTGGTCCTGTTTCTGCCTAGTGACAATCTTTTCTGTGACTATTTCAGCCCTTGCTTTCATCCTTCAGCACGACTCTCCTATAATAGTTAAGCCATTGCTTTTCTTACTTTTGTTTTCCTCTATGTATATCTGTTTCTCTACTGAAATGTAAGCTGCTTGAGAACAGGATGATGTGTTTTCCTACAGTTGTGAACTGNTTATTCACAAATTTTAGAACAACTGCTCAGTGAAGGATGATG
This sequence comes from Neotoma lepida, assembly GCA_001675575.1. Classification (NCBI taxonomy): domain Eukaryota; kingdom Metazoa; phylum Chordata; class Mammalia; order Rodentia; family Cricetidae; genus Neotoma; species Neotoma lepida. Next base: position 235,608 of record LZPO01055179.1, read on the forward strand.
ACTAGAACAAGGGAGCNGGGGGTGAGACTCTTCCCTTTTACTTATATAACCTTAGGCAAGGTGCCTCACNTTTTTGTATTGTGCAGAACAATGCTTCCTCTNACACAATTGCATCTTTAATCTGAAAAGTGAGGATGTTGGGTGACACGCATGGCCATGTGGAGTTTGGCTCATTTTTCGAGCTTAGGTTATCAGCTGATGTTTTCTTCTTCTTTTTTTCAAGTNAGCATACAAGGTAACATGTTTCATTACAGTCTTTTCATCTCTACTGCATTCCTGTTGATCCTCCTCTCCTGTCCCCGGGTTCCCTCTCCAGTGGTCCCTCCTTGCTCTGATTGCCTACCTTTTCCTTTCCTGTACATACACTCTATTACCCTCCTTTTAGTTTCCTCCTCCTGTAAGATCTCCTTTCCCTCTTATGGTCCTCTTTGTACTTTCATGACCTAACACACACACACACACACACACACACACATCTAGGATCTGCACATGAGAAAAAAATGCAGTCTTTTTCTTTCTGAGCCTGGCTTATTTTGCTTCATCTAATAATTTTGAGTGCCATCTATTTTTCCTGCAGCTGTCTCATGACTCCATCANGACTTCNCTATGACTGAACAGAATTCCCATGTGTATGTTTAGCTCCTTTGCTTTATTCACTCCTCTGTTGATGGCCACAGATGGTGATNCCACTCCTTAGCTATTGTGAAGAGTGCAGTAATAAACATGGANGTNCAAGGGTTTCTGTGGTAGGACTTAGGGNCCTTTGGGTATAGTCCCAGGAGTTGTGTCCAGTGATCTGAGTTTAAGATACATTATCTTGGATTATTGAAGTAAACTCAACAAATTGTAAGAGTCATTAAAGTGGAAGAAGGAATTAGAAAAGAGAAGCAAGAGAGATGTCCTCACGAGAGTGATTCTGCCTCATGGGTCTGGTTTTGAAGATAGGAGAGAAGGACTAAGGCCAAGATAGCTATGGGTACTGTATAGTTTTACATCATTTAGCATCATCAGAGATGGGGGACGTCAGTTGAGAAAATGCCCCCATAAGATCAGGCTGTAGGCAAGCTTGTAAGGCATTTTCTTACTCAGTGATTGATGGGGGAGGGTCCAGCCCATTGTGGGTGGGGTCACCCCTGGTTGGTGGTCCTGGGTGCTGTAAGAAAGCAGACTGAGCAAGCCATAAGGAGCAGGCCAGTAAGCAGCACTCCTTCATGGCTTCTGCATCAGCTCCTGCCTCCAGGTTCCAGCCCTGATTGAGTTCCTGTCCCGACTTCTTCAGTGATAAACAGTGATGTAGAAGCATAAATCAAATTCCCCCAACTTGCTTTTGGTCCTGGTGTTTCATCACAGCAATAGTGACCCTAACTAAGACACCATGCCTTCAAGATATAGGAAGCTTCTAGTAGCTGGAAAATNCCAATATTTTCCCCCTTGAGTCTCCAGAAAGGAATGCTTCCTGTTGACAGCTTGATTTTTTTTTTTTTGCTCAATGAGACCTACTTCAGACTGCTAAACTATAGAACCATAAGATAATATATTCATGCTCTTTAGAGTCACCAGGTTTGTCATAATTTGATGCAGCAGCCATGGAAAACTAATCTAGTTTCTTTAACTGGGATGTGAGCAGAGTAATAGATACCTTGCAGTATTACAATGCATGCATCATGTTTCATTATACTTCCAAGATAATGCATGTAACGGACCAAATACAGTGGTCCACACNTTGAAAACATTTCATTAGTGTTGTTATTTTTTCTCCTTTCCTCTTCCTTTCTAAATACACTTATCTAGAAGACGTACAGCTAGCGATATATAATCATCACGGATTGTATAGTGTTGAAATCAATACTCTGCTGGTATTGAAATCAAATAAGCATCAGCATCTAGTTCCCTTATTGTTATTGTAACAGATGACAAAAGCAGCCCAGAGAATTACATACTCACTTAGTATTCCGTGGCTCTCATGAAAGATGACTTTCTCTTCTGCAGATTTTTATTACGCTTGTCTGTTGCATATAGCTCTTTCTTCTTTGCCTTCATTATTTAGAGGCATTGACAATTTTAATACCAGCGAGTTATCCTTGGATAGAATTACAAATGTTGAACCTTAAAACAAACATGTCATTTGATCTAACCACTACCCAGTTATAAAGTTGTGTTCATTTTAGTTCATTTAGTGCCTTTCTTGTTCTTTTTTGAGGGAAGAGCATGGGAAAGGTTAGTGGTTCTTATCTGTCAGAATGGCTTACGCTTACAATCGTGTTCTATCAGTTCAAGTGACAATATAAAATATGAAACCTCAAACCGTCATTATGAAATACTAAATGTATGTGAAATGCATACATAGGTTGTGACTGAAACCTTGTCATTTTTAGATTATCTTTCAAACAGTCTGGGTAGGAATCATGAATCTGAAACAGTGAGGGAGGAAAATGAGAGGGCTGGTTTAGGGCTATGAGCACTATGATAGCTCATTTATAGTGTATTATGCTTTATCATGACAGTCATATTGTATTAATCATACCATACCATACCCTATCTCATCACATTACAATTTACATTCTATTTGAGTTTAAAAGCTTTTGTGGTTCCATCCAACAATTAAATCATGGCTCAACCTAGTATTTCTATAGGCAAAATGCCCCCCAAATCCCAATAAATTTATAAATAACTCTTATGAATTGTCCACCTGAGCTTTCATAAATGTCCTTGTCATTCTTACTTTCTCCTGCTTTAATCTGAAGCCTCTATTATATTCCTCATATGTGTACTTCAGACCGTAAGAAATGCTATTTATGATGTGACATCATATAGCCACTACNCACGCATGCATAAAAATTTCATAAACACTCCATGTCCTCATGACCTCTATTTTCTAAACGATTCTATTTTAATCACTTCTTTAATTTAAAAATGATCGTTGCTATTTATTATATTTACTTTTATTACCTAATAGTAGGTTGTGACCTACAATTTGTAAAACACTGTCTTATTTTATCATTAATCTGTAAACCTAAAAATATAGGTCATGCCTTATTGACCCATGACTCCTNGCAGTTTCTCTTCATGCACNATGGCTATCTTTGTAACTCATATGACATAGTTTTTTTTTTGTTTGTTAAAATTTGGGAAGTTGCTATAGTGCAGATCAATAGCCAATGTTGAAAGTGAGTAATTTTCTAAAAATATATACACTGTTAACATAGTTTACTATAAAATATAGTGACTCATATCACCTCAGAAAAACCAAATGCTATTTGTTCACTCTCTTATATGCAATGCCTGTGTGTGTGTGTGTGTGTGTGTGTGTGTGTGTGTGTGTATGGGTCTCATGGTAATATTCCTTTTTGGGATATTAAGCTTCTTTTCCTGTTGTAGGAAAAAGCCCTAACAGATCACCTTCCCTGCCCAAGGACGCTCTGGGCAGAAGTGGCCTGGAGGCTTGTACAACTTAGAAAGTATTCTTTAAGAAAGAGAATCCAAAAATTACAAATACTAGGTTAAGTGTCAAAGCCAATCTTTACTTGAATAAGGATAGGAATCACACGGAATAACAAATATNCAATAGCAAAATCATAAACAATATAACATCTCCAAAAGCAACAGAATATTTTCATAATAAACTGCCTTCAGGTTTTGATAATTTTTCCCCTACATTTTTGGAACCAGACTTTTTCATATATTAATTGCTTGGCTCCTGTAGTCAATGTGTAATGTTTTTGTTGCAATTTACTTCCTGACATAGAAGTAATTTCTGTTGATTTTATTATTTACCCTAATACTTTTATTTCTTACCCCATTATTTTTTATCAAAAATTTCTCCTAGTTCTTTAAATTTTATATATATATATATCTCAGGAATGGCACTCTATATCCCTTCAAATCATGAGTCTAACTGGTGAATTTGTTTTGTTGAAATTCTCTAAGATCTCTTCCCAAATGTTGGTAAAAATGTGTCTTCTTAAGTGAATTTTCCTCTCAGCCAGATTCCTAAAGGGTTCACATCCAACAGAATGCAACCTGGAAAGAGATGTTAGTCTTAACTGACAGTGATTAAAATGTCTTACTTTTGCAAAGTTTATACAGACACAGAAGCCTGTGAGTACCTTCTTAGGACTTGCCCCAGACTCTTGAAGTGGTTGTTAAAGGAAAAACACCTTGACATTTCAACTTCTTAAGCTTTGTGCNCAATCTTGAGATTTGTATGGAGTGTTGGATTTAACCTCTGAGGACACCATCATAGGTCACCAAGGCAAAACAGCTTCTTTACAATACACTCGTACAAATCCCTAGAAGTCAGACCTGAAAGTATGAGAGTCATTTATGACTTCCTTTGTGCTTCAGTGGGAGGCAGTCCATGTGCCAGGACACACAGGGACAAGGGCTGCTTCTATGTGGTGAGAGAGGAACTCAATGCTAGAGCTATAGGGAAACCAGGACAATCACCAAAAACGAAGCGGTACAACTCAGCTCAGAATGACCAACCAGAAACTGAGGAGGCTCCACAGGCCCCCAGGCCTATAAACAGTGCTGGTGGGTGGATGGGGAGGGCATTGTTTGCCTGGACCCACAGTTGCCAATGAACTCGGAGGATTCTGGGAACATGGGGGTAGGCTAAGCTACACTACTTCTGCCACACTACTTGAACCCAGTTTATCTAAGAATTTAGAAGCTGCAAGTCACTCAGAATGATGAGGATTCTTCAGTATTATTGATTTGTCTTCTTTCTTAAGATGGCTTTGAAGTGAGAGGAGAAGGAATTCAAAGACAACACGGAGACAAAGGGAATTCTCAAATAAAGGCATCTAAAATATCTAGAATTATGTTCATCTTCTGTGGCCCCCCACNTCTTGAAACATGGAACCACATTGGAGGTGGGGTGGGGCTACAACATTTCCAACGGAATTAGTCTAGTAGGAAAATTAACGAAAAAGGTGAGTTGTAAATCTGGGTAACCCGCCTCATGGACACCAAGAAGCCATTTTTCTTTTCTGTGCCTCAGTTTCAACCTCCTTAGGAGAGGGAATCTTGAAGGTCACCTCCAGCTTGGAGGAGCTCTATTCAAAAACGTAGGTATAGGGTGTCTTGAATATTGGTCTTACTGTGGCATCCCGGGCTTGACCACAAAGGCAAACCATTCTGTTTCTTACTATTCCGCAGAGTGAAGGGGCAGGGTTAGACCTTCCTTTAGGACATCTCTGCTCTTTGGTGTAGTGAAATAAAAATCCGAAGGGAAAAATCTGGAAGGGTGCAGAGAGGAAGCCCACCTTAGCCACTGGGTGGCGATCTTGTTCCACGCCGTGGAAGGTTTTGTACCATCCGCCAATAGTTCCAAACTTTGAATTAACTAAGCGTAGTAAAGGAAATTTTTCAAAAGGGTGCTGAAATAAAAGCAGGTCGGCAGAAAACCACAATTATGGAGGAATGACAGTAAAGAGCAAGGCCAGCTAACAGAAATAAAATCCCTGTCGTCAAGGCGGTGAAACGTAGAGGGGTATACGACAGGTGTGTTTTGGGTATTATGTAAAAGAATATAGGGAGAAGAGTACATTGTAAATTTATATAGGTTTCTGAAATAATATGATTTAAAGGTTAGCTCTAACATCTAAAGATTTAAACTGATAGAATTATCAAATGTAGTCTACACTTCTAAAATCTAACCCCAAATTATTTTCTTCTCCCTTTGTTTTTAGCATATATTAATTGAGCAAAGTAAGAGTTTTACTATGACACACCCATACATGCATTTAATGTGCATTTATTATGTGCATCCTTCTATGACTTGTCCTCCCACCCCTCCCTCTCTTCNCCTTTCACGTCTCTAGTAGTGAACTACCCTTTCTTCCATCTCATTACACACACCTAGATTTTAACAGATGAGAGGAAATGTGCTATACTGTCTTTGTAGGACTAGGCTATGTCATTTAACAGTATGCCATTTGGTTCNATCCATTTTCTTGCAAACAACACAGATCCATTGTTCTATGTAGTATAGTAAACATTTTTTAAATTAAAATTGTATTTATTTATTTATGAGAATGCACACACATCACTGTATATATGTGGAGGTCAGAGAGAGTGGTCCCCTCATTCCATTTTGTGAGTCCAAGGGCAACAGTGGACTCAGGTTATCAGGCTTGATGGCAAATACTTCCACCCACTAAGCCTTCCCTCTGGCTCTAAACTCCATTTTCTTATTCTCTTGTCTGTTGATGGTACCTATGCTGATTCTGTAATTTTACAGTTATGAATAGTGCTGTGGTAAACAGCGTGTGTAGATATTGCTATACTAAGTTAACTTTGATTCACACAGAGGTGATATGGCTGGAGTATAAGGATGCTGTGTNTTGAAGTTGTTGAGGGAACTCCTTCATGTTGATTTCATAGCTACTGCAGTGAATTAATAAGGGTTCCTTTTCCCAAGTACTTTGCTAGCATCTGCTGCTGGCTTTGTGATGACGGCCATTCTGGCTGGAGTGAGGTGGAATCCCAATGTACTTTTGATTTGTTATTCCCTGGTGGCTAAAGAGATTGAACATCTT
>LZPO01055179.1:250843-262516 GCA_001675575.1 Neotoma lepida
GAACACAACTGTGACCTTTCCATCCAGCTGGCTGGGTGGGACATGGGCTTGGAAGAACAGTCCTCAGTTTCTTACCCCCTTCTCCCTCCTTCATTCCCTCCTTCCCTCCTTCCCTCCTTCCCTCCTTCCCTCCCTCCCTCCCTCCCTTCCTTCCTTCCTCCCTCCCTTCCTCCCTCCTTTCTTCCCTGAAATTAGGGCTCTCAGATGCCCCTTTGAATGCTTCATTCTAGGTAACAGGGGCTTCTGAACAGCTTACAAGGCTTCTCTTTCATCTTCTGGAGATGGAGCCTTGCCTTGGTGCCCAGGTGGGTCTCATCCCTGGGCTGAAGTGGTCCTCCTGCTTCAGTCTCCCAAGTAGCTGGATGTGCAAACCTGTGGGGCTGCACGTGGTTCGCAAAGGATGCCTTTGGAAAAACCAAGTCTTTGTATGCCAGCTGTTTTAGACAGATCATGTTCCTTAGATCTATTATGTATGGGCCATCTCTTTTTAAACAGCATCGTTTCACCTTTGAAGAAAGGGTTCAGGCTCAGCATTTAAAACAAGGTTTGAAGCCAAGAAACTCATCGGAGACCATCTGAGCAAGGGTCCNACCATCCTGCTTAGCCTGCACAGCTCCCTGTTTACTCATTTTGGGGTTTTTGTGGGAGTCCAGCTCTGACCTGTCGAAGAGTTCTTGGGGGAGGAGAGAGGAATGAGGAAGTATTAGATAGAAATANAGGCGTAGAAAAAGACAGAGACACATGATAGCTTCGGAAAGGCCCTGGGTCAATACCCAGTCACCTCGTCTTTTATTCTAATGGGCTTTTTATACACCACCAAGGGGAGAGGCAAAAGCCCGCCCCATTTCAAGATCAAAGCACAATGTACCACCAAGTGTAGACCCTTCCAAACACCTGGTAACCATGTCCTTGGCCAAATCATCCCATTATGCAGCCCTGCTAGGTAAAGCAAGCTCAGATTCTCTGCCTTTGAGTAAGGCCTTACTAGGGAGCCTCTGTGGGCCCCCACATGTTTTTCCCTCTTAGACGTTCTGGCCAACAGTTCTCATGCTGCCAGAGTGCCCGAGTCCAGCATCATCCCTTTCCTTTACACGGGTATAACCACACCCAGGTGACACCATCTGTTCGTGAGATGCCCATTCGTCTCCTCCTCACCCTGCTCAGCTGCAACAACCCCTGAAGATCTTTCTTTGGTTCCCAAGTCTAGCCGAGCCTCCTTTCTGTTTTTGCTGTTATTGCCCTGAATCTGATAGTGAGCTCAAGTGTTCCCCGCCCCCCTCTCCCCCGACAAATACAAATACCCAGGGCCCTCACCTTCCCTCAAGCTCCCGTTTCACACGCCCAGGCCACCTTTCTAGCAGTTGCCTGCAAACCCCGATGGCCACTGCTCCCTCCTTCCTTTCCCGGCTTCACTTTTGCAGCTGCTTTCTCTGTAATTATTTCTTACCCCATCTAGCCAACCCCTTTGAGAACTTCTTTTCTGGAAATCCTGGGGGATGAGACCATGCTCTTCTATTGTCAAATGCTATAAGACCATGGTCTTCTATCACCAAATTCAGAGTCAGGACAGTACATTTGTCCTCAGGGCTGACTTTTTTGTTTGTTTGGAAGGGGAAGACATATCTGTTTTGCCTCACAACTGCAGTCCATCATAGCATGGAGGGTGTGCAAAGCAGTTCACTTAATGATGGCCAGGAAGCAGNCAAAAGAAAAACAGGAAGGGGCCATGGCAAGGTATAGTCCCTAAGGACATGTCCCCATTGGCTTCCTCCATTTAGGTTCCATCTGCTGCCTTTACCTATCTCTCACTCATGTCATTGTGTTATGATGCATCAAAGGATTAATCATTGAATAGGTAGGAGTCCTTTTGATCTCAATGTCTGTGGAAATGCTTGGTACTAATGTGATGTTTAAATGGGACATTAGCTATCATTTCACCAAGTACCACAGTTGTTTTGATCTGATCCACTGACCTAATTCATCTGTGCTGGATCAGCTTTGCCCTTCAAGGCTGGATGCTGACTTAGCTCTCGTCACTTGTCCTCTNCCGGTAGCATCATGTCACATGGAAGAGGCACATCACTGGTCATGAGCATCAAATCAGTCTGAGACAAACCCCAAGGTATGGGGGGTAAGTATGGAATAGGCAGGGACCTTCTTGCCATGGTTTGTCTGTCACCCCCCTCCATTTAAACTTATATTCTGTCATAATTAACAACGACCCAACCATTGCTCTGTTTCAGATGATATGGTCACCCTACATTCCTTATCTGAAAAATGGGGATAATAATGCCAATCCTGCTATTGCCCTTAGGAAGAGCAAATAAAATTATGTTTATGAAAACCCTTTAAAAGGATTTAAAGACAGCCTGCCCTGGCTATGTGAGGTGCTGGCACTACTTTTGTTGTTATTATGTTTTGGCTCTCAGAGACTGATTAGTTCAATTCTATTTTCTTGGATATGTTTTAGACTGTTGAGGTCATGAAACAAGTTATCTTCAGGTTGGAGAGGTGTTATTATAAACACGGTTCCATTAGCAATAAAAAAATCTCATTTTTTCAAGTTAACACTTCATTAAAAAATACAATTGATTTGAAAAAAAAATAGAACCAAGCTACTACCATAATTTCCCCTTCCTGTTCTTGCTGGACTTCTAAATGATGACAGAGGAAGAAGATATACTNATAGATTTTTAGGCAAAGGAAAAACGATGAAGCACTCAGGAAAGCAGTGCAGTAAATAAGGAACAAAGTTTTGGGGACCCTACTCTGTTTGGATTGTGTGTGTGCATAGTCCTAACAGACTTCAGAAATACAAATACACTGAATGTCTATGTCCTGTGTCTATTGGTTTTGCAATGGAAAAATATTTTTAGTAGGAGGGGAAATTGAGATTGAGCAACCAGTCAGATGATGAGTGACAACCTCAATCATTGAGAATTTGCTGTTGTTTGATCAGTGAGAGTTCTTTTTAACGAAATCGACAAAAGATCCTATGTGTAATTAAAACGTCCAATTGTGCTGTTTTGTCTCGGCATTTGCCTCTGGTGTAATAACGTGTGTTCTCAAATAGGATTGCTTTTCTATGGCAGAAATGAAGACATTTCTGAATACCCAACCTTCCCTGAGCCATAGAGAAAATAGTCTTTTTTTTTTGGAAAGGTTTGACAATATTATTTGTCAAGCTATTTCTTTTAGTGTCTCTGATGATGACTCCACAGCATGAAGGAGTTAATTTTTATCAGATTAAAAATGAAGAAGTTGAAATGGAAATTTCCATAATGGAAAATTAAAGGTGTGAATTCTGTTTAAAGGAGAAAGACTGTTAGGGATTTTGTTGGAGGATTTGTNGTTGGCACCGGTGTAGAGATTTTCCCTGGCTGTTCAGGGTAAATTTATTTTAATGTTGTGGATTATAACAGTGTAAGAAGTCCTCTGAAATTGAAAACTGGTAGCCTCTATGCTCTTTTTACTAAAAAAAAAAATAGATAGTTGTGAATTTCACTTACAGTAGAAATACAGATTTCTGACTCTTTTTAAAAGGTATTGTATATTTCACAAGTGGGTTGGGAGTTGTGAGCAAGTATGTGTCTAATGGTGGCCTCCACAGTGGCATTGGNCTCTGCCAGTCACTCACACAACTCAGTTGAGAGCTGAGTGTTAGGATTTGCAATGCTTAATCTAAACCAAATTATAAAAACCTGTTAAATAGAAAACCTAGTTCAGGGGCCTGAGCAAATGTGTGCATGGTCCCATTATCCTAATGGATTTTACTGAGTTCTAGAAGAATATTCCACGGATATAGGAGTTGGAGTGAGCTATGTAGTCTGTCCTTGGAAATTCACAATGCATGTCAGCATATGAAAGGTTCCAGTAAGACATTAATTATTTTAAACTCCTGTTTATAAAATATTTTCACATGAACATACTTGGAGAAATGGTGCTCTTTAGCTTAGTTCTAAAATGAAGGAATAAGTTTACATACTAATAAATAAAGGAGATATTTGAGAAATTAGGAGTCTTACCAGCACATGTATAAGGAAGCACATGGTTGAACTAAAGACATCTATAACCTGAAGGCTGTAAGATGCAAGGGGTCTTATGCNTCTTTCTGTAAAAACACTTAACACTTTCTCTATAAAGACTATGATTTGCATGGAGAATTTTTCTGAAATACAGTCAGCATAACAAGTAAGAAAACGAAATAAATNTGGAATGTTGGAATTCTGATTTACTTATTGGTTCTTGCCTTCGNTTAACACAGCCAAGGGTTTGTGGGCATCTTCTAGATTTCCTTGGACTGTGTCATCTTCAGGACTCTCTAACTCACTGGATCCTGTAGTAGGCACAACCACCATCAGTCTCAGGAACACTAAATGGCTGNGCTCATGAATGCGTGGCCCCACCATCTAGATGAGTGCTGGAAAATGAAAATCTGGTAATATTTCTTGAACCCTTTTTATGNTTGTGTTTTCTCATGAAGATCACTCNTCTTATNACACCTACAAACCGTCATGTGATCTTGGAGCCTAGGCCTGCCTCTGCCTCATGTCAACCCATGCCCTTTTAAAGCCTTCTTTCGTTATTCAGAGAGCAGTCTCTTTCCTGCCACAGGGCCTTTGCACATGCTTTCCTTGCCTGCAGCTCTCTCCTCTTTTCTAAGCCCATGTCTCAATTTTTCCTCCCCATTTTCTACTCAGGTAATGCTTGCTTAGTCACCTCTGAACTCAAATAGTGCTCTTCCCTTGAGCTATCAGACCCCGTTCCCACACTTCTATCAGGCCGCTGTTGGGTTTTTTTTTCTGCTTTTCTTCTACCATTCATCATGACTTATGATTTCATATAGTTTTTACAATTACTAGTCAATATTTTCCACCTTTGTTTACTAATTCTCTAGCTCATGCCCAGTGAAGACCTCTCAGTAAGGATAAATGAAGAGATGTGCAAAAGGGTGAGACTCTTATGCTCATTGATCAAACCATCAAGAGAACCTACCTTTTGTGGGGGTCTAAAATGAATCAAAATTGTTATTAGACTGTGACATTGATCTATATATTTTGTTGTAAACTTTGCAGATGGAGGGAAGTCAGTAGAGGAGTGGGATGTAACTAATCTGGCAGCAATGAAAAATAGATTTTTTTTCCTGGTGAAATAAATAATGGTTTTCTGGTTGGGTAATTCTATGCACAGAAAGTGATTGATTAAAACTCCCCGGAAGCATAGGCTATGCAGCTAGAACAGGTGTCTNTGTGAGCGCATGACTTGAATAGAGCCTTCAATCTTCTTCTCAGTGAACGTACCTTGGATGGGCTTGACTCCTACTTCCACATCTGTTGGTGCGCCCCATGCCCAGCCCAAACAAGTATCAGGCACAGCCTCTCAGGCAAAAAAGGAGTAAATACGAAGTAATGAGTAAAGTAAAAATAGTTTGCCTGCCCAGAGTTCTGGAATTGGTGAATAAGTAAACATTAGGAGTTTTAAGTTTCTCTTCCAATTAAAATAGTTGGATGCGCAGGANGGCATTTGTGTGGAATAACAAGCTCACAAGCTCATAGCAGGTTCCGTAAATATATGCCACATTTGCTGAATGAATGAGCAACGTGTTCCATTTACAGAGAACGAATGGTTCGTTTCTTTGGCCTTTACAGGCTCCTGTAGTGAGCTAAGATGGCCATAGCTGTGGAGAATAAGCTCCTCATCGAGGACTTTTAGCTTAACCAGGGTTCCTTTGTCAAATACTTCTTAGGTGCCATCCAAGATGCCCCACGAGACTCTTAGAAAGCTGGTTAAACAGTATTCGTTTGGTTGCATGGGACATTTTCCATTTCCCACAGCTACTGAATCAGTGTTTGGATGCATTTGTGCCTACCTGCATTCCATCTGAGGTATCATTTTTCGCGGTCATCTTNGGGTGTTCTCTCCTACGCATCATGAATATCAAGCAGCTCCAGCTGGGGAGATAGGCTCAGTAGCAAAGTCCTTGACCTGCAAGAGGGAGGAACTGACTTCAACCCCTGAGGAACCATTAAAAAAACGGGGTGTGGTGGTGGTGCACACTTGTAATCCCAGCGCTATGGATGTAGAGACAGGAGGATCCCTGGAGGTTCTCTGGTCAGGCAGCCTAGCCCACTCCAGACCAATGAGAAACCTTGTCTTAAAAAAAAAAAGGAGGAAGGATACTGGGTGTTATTCTCTGGGTTCCATACATACATGCATACACATGTGCATACACCTGCATGTGTAAACACATACCTATGCATGTGAACACACACATGTATACATATCAACATACACCTTCATACATGTAAACACATCTGTAAAGGCAGGGAGGGGGAGAGAGAGAGAGGAGAGAGAGAGAGAGAGAGAGAGAGAGAGAAAAAAAGAAACTCAGTGGTAAAAAGTTTTTCTGCTCCATGCTCACATTACTGCTCAATTCCCCCCTTTCTCATATTACAGATGAAAATATTCCTATTTAAACGGCAGTTGCTGAAAATGGTGATTAGGATGCATTCAGATGTAACCGACACTAATTTTCAAGATAGATTTTTAAATTATTGCTAAGATTTCCAATCTGGCATGTATTTATTAAGTGCCTCTGACCATTGCCAAGGTTCCTTTTAATTCTGGGAAAATTCCATTATTTTCTTTTTAGGCGGACCATCTTAATTTGCGATTCTGTGACCCTGATTTATATCTGAGTNTGAGTTTAAGCTCTGCTCAATTGGAGAGGATAATAAAATCCATTCCTAGGAACACAAGCTAAGAAAACAATAAACCATGGTAAGTAAATTAACCACATTCACTATGGAAACATGCTAATATTTTGAGTTTTTAAGTTGAAAATAGTGCTAATACCTCACGAGCTCTTTAAATGCCCAGATTATTTCAGATCTGAAAAAAACAGACNTGAGAGAAAATGCAGTTATTTTAAAGAAAGAAGGGTTCCGTTAATTCAAGCGGCTCTTCAAATCTCAAATAAAATATATTTTCCAGTTTAAAAAAATATATATTTAAAGGACAAGCCTATGCCACTTATCTAATGGGCTTCTTGACAATTTAAAAGGAAGCTCGGTTTACTCTGCCATGATTTTAGATGCATTTATTCAAATGTGCCATACTTAATATGCAACTTGAAAATCTCTGGGCTCACATGAAAACAGATTTATCTGGCTCTGATATGCTCTTCTGAAGCCTGGCCATACTTCTTAGTCTTGCTTCTCTGGCTCTCAGGGAGCTGATGAAAAATTCTCTAGGTCTTAGGATCACTTTCTATAATTCAAACTCTGTTCTGAGAGTCTCTTCTGTAGTTGCATACTTTCAAGCCTGAGGTTGACGGACATTTAATCTTGTCAAATCATTGCCTAGTGTCCCCTTAAGTCTGCCGCAGTATTTACCTTAAAACAAATACTCATTGAGGAAATAAATGCATTGAATTTAGTGATAGATTTTGAGAGATTGGAAGTGGATTCTTTTATGAAAAAATAATCCAAGTATGAAGAAGTATTGGAGTCCTTTAGGGATTTAGGTGACCACGAGAATTCTAGAAGTTGAGTACTTTAAGAGTAATATAGATGTGTGTGTGTGTGAGAGAGAGAGAGAGAGAGAGAGAGAGAGAGAGAGAGAGAGAGATCTTCCATCCCTAGTCTGATATCTTCAAGGTTTTTTTTCCCCCCCAAATTTCAAACCCCGCAAGCATCTCACTTCTCCAGGGACATTGTGACTGAAGGACTATAAGTGGTTTCCATCACAATAGTCACTGAATCTCCCTTAATTGGGAGTCAGGAGACCTAAGCATTTAGTCATCCTCACAGGGGACCTCAACCGTTCTTCTGTTTCNGAGACATTAGGAAGGCCAATCATTAAACTTCTCTGTGTTGATTTTAATTGAAGGTAATTATGTGGTCTCACTCTACATGCCACATAGCAGGAAAAAATTTTTTTAATGCTTCGAGAGGTTAAAAACTTTCCGCATTTCCCTCCCCTGCTAATGGGGGCAGGGCTGGGGTGAGACCCTGGAGAGTACACCNGGGATCTCTNGGATTCTGCCATCTGACACAGCAAAAGGAGGAAAGGGAGAGTCTACATAGGGTGGCTGCAGATGTTGGGGGACAGGGAATGTTCCTATGGCATTGGGATCCCTCAAATGTACGAGTGAATGTTGAAACTCTACATATAAATTTATGCATGTGTTCTATTATGTGTTTGTTGATTGCCTCATTCTACAAGGATTTTTAGAAGGTCTTGATGGTGTGGGATGGTAGCATGAATGGCTGGCTTATGTGCTCCTGAGCTTTGGTTTCAGGTTAACTAGCTCTGTTTTCGGGCTTTTATCTATCTATCTATCTATCTATCTATCTATCTATCTATCTATCTATCTATCTATCTATTTTTATTTGGTTCTCTGGTTAAGATGCTCTCTCTTCTCCCTACCTGTATTCCCAGGCTCAGATTCCAATAAAAGCAATAAGTACTTTTCTTTCTTTTCTTTTTCTTTTTTTTTAAATTGAGGATGATGTTTAAAACAAGGCTACCATCCATGTGTGTGCATGCACGTGCCTCTGTGTGTGTGTGTGTGTGTTGAAATTTTAGAATCTAAGAATGTTTCCGTTGCCAAAAGCCCCTTGTCTCTTTTCTTCCTTGTTTCCTTGCTCTTCTCTTTGGCGACACTCAATTTTCGGTGCAGCTTTTCCCTCCTTTGCTTGTGTCGCCTCTTGGATTTGCATTCNTTCCCGGACACTAAATATAAATGCTTGGAGGATCCCCCACCCACAAGTTTTGAAAATCTCTTTCATGGCTCCATGGCATTTCATGCTTCCCTTTCTGGTAGCTTTTTTAGTTTGTGCTTTTCTTTCCTTTGCCTCTCGCTTGCTCTTTTTTTCTGTGCTCAGGGAAGTCACTGTTTTTACAGATTGTGCTACTTCTTTTCAAGTTGCCCAGCGTCTCCTCTCTCTCCTCTGTTTCTCTCTCTTCGTTTCAATATCCTTCCCCTCTCTGATCTATTCCTTGCGTTTTCTCCTATTCTCTTTCACATTTTCCATCAGACTCTGCCTTTTCCCTCTTTAGTGAAAAATTCTTTCTTCCATTCCTCAGTTCTTTTATTTTTGGTACTTTCAGTAGAAGAAAGACTCGTAGTGTTTAAAGCATTGTTGGAAAGGAATATACCTTCTCGCCCTGCCTCCCTAAGCAACAGTGAGGCAGGGCTGGCTTTCAGCTCTTCATCTGCCAGCCTGGAATGAGCTGCAAGGCTGAAAGGCCATGGCCACGCCACCCTCTCACCCCTTGGTGTAGTAACGCCCTTCCATCTGAGAGACTCAGAGGTGTCTATCCTCATCTCAAAAACACTCAAAGTGGCTAACCACTTTAGTAAGCTTTTCAACTTTTCAAAGTTCTTAGACCTTATCTTTTCTTCTTGCAAGTTGAATGAGGAAGTAAGATGCTCTCCAACGGGTGAACAGGGCGACCAAGGTAGGGTGAGCACCAGGATTTCCAAAGACCTCCCAGTCCTGCAGCCAACCAATGCCTGGATGAGACCTGCTTGTNGAGGCCACAGGCCTCTGCCTCCCGAGTACAACTGGTGATGTTCTGAGCATTTGCTATGGCTGGCCTCTCAGCAGGCAGTGGTCCTTGCTCTAGGGTGCCTCTTTTGTCTTCTTTATTCTTCCTTCTCTGGGAATACAGTGGACAGCTCCGTGAGTGAGGATGTTCATCTGTTTCTGCATCATTTGGTTTGGGAGGCATCACTCAGACTAGCTTGCTCACTTAATTCCAGCTTGGCATACCCAGTTAGAGACACTAAGAAACAGATTCTTGGTTCTCTGGCCCATGAGCCAAGATCATTAACTCTAAAAATCCTTCTAGGACACTGTGGGATCCCCTCATGTTTCTCTATTGAGCATGGAAATGTTTATTGTTGAAAATTTAAAAAAGAAATGCATTGCTCTTATTCCTGTTTAAATAGGGAATTCTTTTCTATTTTCCATCCTTATTTTTTCTTTTCCTTATTTCTGTAATCACATGTTTGGATATAGAGTATTGCAAACAATAGNAATTTCTTCTCTGGGTCCTGAAACAGCATAGATTTCAAATATGTAAGAATTGGAATGGAATAATACCAACTTAAAGGTTCTAGAAGGCTCAAGACCTGCTTTGCACTTGGAAGCCAGAAGATGAAATATAACATCCTAAGGGAAGCAGTGACCTAGTTTCCGTTTTAAAGAGAAAAATGTATGTGAGTGAGAAATTGAACAGATAAAAAATGTAAGATACNAATTCTTGGCTATGATATAAATCATGTCAATACTGGTTGTCTCAAGGAAAAGAGGAAGAAGAAATACTGTCNAATGAAAGTGATTTTGCAGTGCAAAATGTTCCAGACATGATACCGACATAGGGAAGAAGCAATACATGTGGCCCTTTATGTTCAGAAGGGAGGGGACTGGTCATGAGGACATGTTCCGGATCCAAATGCACAGAATGGTTGGGATGGGAGCTCAGGAAGTTTCCTTGCTACCCAACTATTTCCCATTAGAAAATNCAGCATGCATTTATTCTCTCATGCTCTAACCATTTTCTGTGTATCCACGATGGGTCAGATGAATGGAAAATGGGTAGTTCCAAGGAATGTATGGTGGAGTAGGAAGACAACAGTGTCACTCAATAGAGAATGACATCACATGCATCTGGTCTCTNCTAGAATANACAGAGGGATTGTGGGAACTCAGAAACTCTCTAGTTTTCACTTCCGTTGACTATTCATTTTATGTTTACCTGGCATACCTACAGAATGCACCTGTTTTATGTCTGTTTAGATCTAGTCCTGTCTGATTTGAATCTAGAATAAATTNAGTTTGTATCTCCCTATAACTAGCCTTTAAGGAACAGGCAAAGCACAGGTGTGGCAGATATTCAGTAATTTTTAGGAATATAAACAATAATCTACAGTTTATTCTTCTATTCTGATGAAGTTCTCATCATAAATCTGTACAGCATTTTATTCTGTTAGTTCTGTCCACTTCTCAAGTTCACGATTCTTATTTATTTTATCCATGATCTTATACAGGCTCAGAGCCTCCCTTCTAATTTTTTAAGGCTGTTCTCAGTGAATTTATTTAAACAGCTAATAAAAATGTTCACTAGAACTCAGTCCAGGGTCAGCCACTGGTCTCTGCTCAGGAGATGACTTGCAAAGAGGCTAACCTCATCTAAAGAGTCACTCTAAAAATCTTCCAAAGTCAAAGGTAGAAANTAAGGTTATTGTTAATTGTTTAACACTCATTATAAGGAATTAGTCAAATTTATGAGAAGGTAAGATTATATTTCATGTAAGTATTTGATACAGGTTAAGAGCCCTAACATAACCATTGTGCAACAGCTGAATTTGAATGGTTAAATAGTGTGTCCTTTGAGAGCANGACCGGTAGGAGGAACTAAAGCTGAGGGAGAGGCTGGAAGAAATATGGAAGACTATGAGAAATGACTCAATGAGATGCCTTTTGAGGGATGGAGATGGGGGAGGGTGAGCGGTCTACTGTGTGGACTTAGGTAGATTATCTATGAGCATAATAACCACAAGGTGAGTCAGTGCCTTCTGTTCTGAAGAGGTGGAGTACAACAATCCAGGAGGTAAAGAAGGAGAAGATGCCAACAGAGGAACAGAGAAGCCCTAGGGTGTCT
>LZPO01055180.1:50562-63911 GCA_001675575.1 Neotoma lepida
GGGGGGCATAGACTCACCAATCAGAGGGCTGGTGTTGAGTGCAGAAATCTGGCAGCCAGGCAAATGGAAGGTGGGCTGTCTGAGCAGAACCTTGGCTGAGGTTCCTGAGAACAAAAGCACCGGGAGAGCCTGGGCAGTCACAGCATCAGCTGTTAGGTTTTTGTGGTACTCTTACCCTGCAAAGAAAAGTCACAAACACAACAAACCCACTAATGAGAGTTTTTATTAAAAGGGTGAGAGACAGGGGGGGAGTGCACAGGCAGGTCTGCAAAAGACCCGTGAGGAGAGAGCAGAGGGTATGTGGGACCCGCTATTTAAAGGCTGGCCTGCGCATGCATACTCGGGTCCACGTGGCTACTCCACACATGCGCATAGGGTGCATGGTTGAGAACACGTGCAAATTATGCGCCCACAAACGTGGCACATGACCCGGAAGTGAACTGGGCCCAGAAGTGACCTGGGCAGAAATGACTGTTCCGTCAGAGCATGCATGGTCATGTGGGTGTGACTATCAGCAAGTCTTTTATTTATTTGATTATTAATTTTTTACTTTGTGACTACTGTAACTGTGACTGATTTTTCTAATGTCTTTTTCCATATGCTTGCCACTAGTATAGAAAAAGGCTAAATTTGTATATGTTACTTTTGTATTGTGACACTTTGTGGAAAGTGTTTAATAACCTTAAGAGTTTTGGGAAGGCTATTAAAGGCCTCTTTTGTATAGAATATCACCTACAATTATTTGATATGTTGAAATTTATTTATAAATTGTTATTCTTTTATTTGTTTCTTTTATCTTATTGCTCTAGCTAAGACTTGATGTACAATATTAAACATAAAAGGAGAATGTGGATACCTATATTTTGATCCACATCTCAGTAGGAATTCTTTTGAGTTTTTCTCCATTTAGTATGGTGTTGATTATAAATTTACCCTATATAGCTTTTATTATGTGAGGCAAGCTTCTTCTATCCCTATTGTCCCCATGAATTTGTAGTGAAAGAATGCTTTATTTTCCCATGTTTGCTCTACATTTATTGAGATAATCATATGAATTTTTCTTTGGTTTATTTCCTTGATTCTTTGGGTTTATTGACTTATATATGATGTACTACACCTGCATCTCTAAAATGAAGCCAGCATGGTTATTGAGATATGACCTTGAGTTTGTTTTGCAATGTTTTCTTAAGAATTTTTGTACCTGTGTTCATCAGAAAGATTATAATTTTCTTCTGTTATTAACTATACATTTCTCTGTTTTGGATGTTAGAGTAATATTTACTTCATGTAGAAAGAATTTTTAGGTCTTTTTTTTATTAAATGGAATAATTTTAACAGTATTGCTAATGTTAGTTCTTTTGGGGTTGAGCTACATTTTTTTTCAAACAAAATATTTTGATAATGTTTTCCTTTCCTTCAACTCTTCCCAGATCCTCCCCACTGCCCTTCTCACTCAACTTCCTCTATTTTTCTCTCTCTCAAAAAGAAAGAAAAGAAAAGAAAAACAATGAAAATAAAAATAAAACATAAGAACAGTAAGAAAAAAATAAAACTGAAACGAGGAGCACTCCCCCATCTCCCTACACACACACCAATAACCACAAATAAACATAGTTATTTTGTGTTGGCCAGCTACTTCTGGACATAGAGCCTGACCTGGAGTTTGGTTGACACATCCTTTGACACTCTGTCGGAGAAAACCGATTTTCTCTTTTTCCTAGCAGGTATTCATTGCAAATAAATTTTTGGTTAGAGATTTTGTGTGTACTTCCCATTCTCAGTATTGGGATTTTGTCTGGTTTAAACCTGTGCAGGTCTTGTGAGTGCTGTCACAGTCCCTGTGAGTTCATATTTGTATCAGTCATGTTGTGTGTGGAAGATGCTATTCCTTTAGACGGTCATCCACTACTTCTGGCTCTTAAAATCTTTCCATCTCCTCTTCCACTCAAATCCCTGAGCCTTGAGGGAAGGAATTTGACAAAGATAACTCATTTAGGGCTGAGTACTCAGAAGTCTCTTGTGGTGATTGTGTCCCCCAAAATATTGTGTGCTCCAATAAAACTTATCTGGGGTCAGAGAACATAGTGGCCAGAAAATGGTGGCATACACACCTTTAATCCTAGCATTCTGGAGGCAGAGATCCACAACTGCACATACCTTTAATCCCAGGAGTTGAGATCTATTTCTTGCTTGAGAAAGACACATGCCTTTCATCCCAGGAAGTAATAGCCGGAAGCAGAAAGGTATATAAAGCGTGAGAACCAGAAACTAGAGGCTCTTAAGCTTTGAGGTATTTGAGCAGCAGTTTAGCTGAGATCCATTCAGATGAGGACTCAAAAGCCTACAGTCTAAAAAACAAGATCAGCTAAGGAGTTAAGGAGGTGAGTTTGGCTGTGGCTTATTGTTTCTCTGATCTTTCAAAATTTACCCCAATACCTGCCCTGGTGTCTTCTATTATAAGACCTTTTAAGATTCATGTTACAGTCTCTCATTCCTTGCACATTGTCCAGTTGTGGATCCCTGTGTTAATTATAGTCTACTGCAAGAAACTTCTCTGATGTGAAGTGAGATATAGACACTAATCAATGGGTTTTCAGTATGCCATTAGAAATCATTTTAATGTTGTGATCCTTTAGCAGAATAATATTAGTAGGTTTTCCTCCGGCCCATAATCTATCTAGTTTTAGTAAAATAGCCTTGACCACTTTAGCAATGTCAGGTATGGGTGTACCTCATAGAGTGGGCCTTAAATCCAATTTAAAAAGGGTCTGGTTACTCCCCTAACAATTTGCTATTATTGAATCAGTATATCTTGCAATCCAGTTATGGTTGTAGGTCTCATAATTTGTAGTTGGATGATATTGATGATTACTTTCCTACTCCAGTAGCATGCATTCCAGCACCATCAACACTAGTCAGAAGGAGTAAAGTTTCTAGTTGAGCATAATAACAATTTCTCCATGTTCAACAATATAAGTACAGTCTTCAGAAATAGGGCCTTACCATGAAGTTATGGTGAATGAGCAATAGCCTTAACAATAACTGAATGTGGTGTTTTGTGGGTATATGTTATACCTTTGGCCAAATGACTGAATAAAATGTAACCCATTCCTGGCACTGTAGATTTTATTTGCTGTCATAAAGTGTCTAATTGGGACATTGTCTCCTTCATTGTATGATGACACCATTTAAATTTCTTTCACATATGTATGTATATATTTTAGGAAGCTTCTACAGTAGTAGGTTTCCATACAGTTTTTCAAGTCTTTTAGTGTTAGTTGTCATTCCCTACGTTTCCTGCTTTACCCTTTTCTCCCCTCAAATTCTCCATTTAATCTTATTCTAGTTTCCCCTTTATCTCTATATAACACTATATTTCCCCTTCATAGTAAAATCCCCTCCTCTCTCCTTATCCCTTATCTCTGTGATTATTTGGTTTGAAGCCCATGTATTGAAATCTTAAATTGTAACTCCACATATAAGAGAAAACATGCAATATTTATATTTTTTAATCTGGGTTACCTCTTTCAGGATGACTATGTCTAGTTTCATCCATTTACCTCAAAATTGCATAATTAAATTTCACCTTTCCCAACAGCTGAATATTCTATTGTGTAAATGTATGACATTTTCATTATCCATTTATCAGTTGATGGATATCTAGGATGTTTCCAATCTATTCCTATTATGAATAAAGCACCCATGAACATGGATGACCAAGTATCTCTGAAGTAAGATTTAGAGTCCTTTGGGTATGTACTCAAATGTAGTACAGCTGGATCTTGGAGTAGATAGGTTTTTCAGCTTCTTGAGGAATCTCCACATTGATTTACATAGTGCTGTATCATTTTGTACTACCACCAGCAATAAGGAAGTATTCTCATTTTCCTGAATGCTTACCAGAATGTCCTAACATTAACTTTATTGACCTTGGCCATTCTGACAAGGGTAAGATGAAATCTCAAGTAATTTTAATTTGTAGTTCCCTGGTGGCTAAGGATTTTGAACATTTAGTTTGTATGTTTTTTAGTCATTTGTATTTTATCTTTTGATAAATTTCTGTTTAATTTTTTAACCCCATTTTTAATTTGATTGTTTATTGATTTTTAATTTTTGTTTTTAGTTCTTTATATATTCTAGATATTAATCCTCTATCAAATGTATAATTTAAAAAGATGTTTTCCAATCATGGAGGCTGCCCCTTTCCTTGAATGGAGATGTCCTTTATGCTATAGAAGCTTTTTTAGCTTAATAAAATTCCAATTTTTAATTATTTTTCTTAATGCCTGTGCTACTGATGTTCTGTTCAGAAATTCCTTTCCTGTACCAACGAGTTCAAGCCTATTACAATATTTTTGTTCTATCAGAACAAGGTCTCTGGTCTTATGTTGAGGTCCTTGATCTATTTGTAGTTGAATTTTGTGCAGGATAATAGCCATGAATCAAATTTCATTATATTACATGCAACTATCTAGCTTGATCAGAACCATTTCTTGAAGATACTATCATTTCTCGAGGTTATGTGTTTTGCTTCTTTGTCAAAAATTTGATGTCCATAGGTGTGTGTATTTGTATTTAGGCCTTCACTTTAATTACACTGATCAGTGTGTCTGTTTATGCCAATACCATGCTATTTTGTTACTATAGCTCTGTAATGCAACTTGAAATATGGCATGGCGATACTTCCACTGTGAGTTACATTTTAATTACAAGATTTTTAATTACTGTTTCAACCACATTGCTGCTTTATGTTTGTTTAGTTGGATATTTTTAATCTAATTTCTTTTTGGTTTAATTTTATAATCTCATATGTATGCAAAAATCACCCCATTTCTTTTATATGTAGTAGAATATGCTTTTTTAAAGTGTATAATTATTTTCTGAATTTCATTGTTATTTATTTCAACGTCTCTCTCTGTGAACTCTAATATTAATTAGGTCTCTTTCTTTTTGTTTAGTATAGCTGAAAAATTTTCAGTCGTATGTATCATTTTAAAAAACTAACTCTTCATTACATTGATTCTTTCTACTTTTTCATTTCTGTTTCATTAATTTTGACTTGATTTTTATTATTTCTCCCTTCCCACTGCTTTGTGGTTTGATCTGTTATTGTTTTACTAAGGACTTGAGCTGCATCTTTGTGTTATTTAGTTAAGTTCTCTCTCAGTTTGTAATAAAAACTCTTAGCAGTATAAACTTGCTCTTTAGAACTGTCTTTATTGTGACCTATAGACTTTTTTTCATTTTCATTTTTTTTTGTGGTGGTTTGAAGGACAATATCATAGACTCACATATTTTAGTGCTTGGTTTCTAGTTGGGGGAAGTGTTTTGGAGAGGTTTATGAGACATGAGCTTAAAGGAGATGTGTCACTAAGAGTGGGCTTTGAGATTTCAAAAGCTTAGGCCAGGCCCAGTCTGTATCTGTCTCTGGGTCTTGCTTGTGGACCAGTTGTAAGCTCTCATCCACTGTCGCAGTGCCATGTCAGTCTGCCTGTATGTGGGACTATTCCTTGCCCTGATGGTCATGGACTAACCCTCTGAAACAGTAAGCAAGCCCCAATTATATGCTCACATTTATAATTTGCCTTGGTCACAGTGCCTCTTCACAGTAATAAAATAGTACTAAGACATTCATTAATTTCTAGGATTTTGAACATTTCCTTTTTAGTTTGTTAGTCTCCATAAGTTTGAGTATTTTCTGTTTTCTATTGCTGTTGATATCTAGTTTTATCCAATTATGGGCAGAGAGAACACAAGATGTTAATTTAATTTTCTTATGTTAGTTTCAGCTTTATGCTCTAATATGTAACCAGTCTTGACAAATGTTGCACAAGCTGTTAATAAAAATAGTGATCTTTATTGTTTGGATAGAATACTATATAGATATATGTTAAGTCTATTTACTTATGGTATCACTTAATTCTAATATTTCTCTTTTAGGTCATGTCTAGATAATTTGTCTGTTGGTGAGAGTGGGATATTTAAATACCCACTTTCTTTGTATTGATATTATTCTGTGTGTTTCCCTCTAGTAGTATATGTTTTATGAAATTGCGTGAACCTGTGGTTAGTTTGTATGTGTTTAGAATTATAATATCTTTACTTTTAAAACCTGTCCTACCATTTTACCCTAAGGTTATGTATATCTTTGATGGTAAAGTGTGTTTCTTAGAGGCAACAAAAAGCTCAATTCTATTTTCTAATACAGTCAGCTACTGTGTGTCTTTTTGTTCAGGGACTCGAGACCCTTAATATTCACTTCTTTTTGTAAGATGTTTTCTTAATTTGTTTCTCTATTTTTGTCATAAAACACTGACCAAAAACTACTTGGAGGATGTATGGGTTTATTGACCTTACAGATTAGAATCAATCATGGATGGATGCCAAATAGGTAGCTCAGGGTAGGAATCTGGAAGCATAAACTGAACCATAGATCACAGAGGAACACTAGATGCTAGCTTGCTCCATGACTCAAAGTCAGTTACCTTTCTTATATATCCCAAGCCTGCCTGTCCAGGTATGGCATCACCCTCAGTGGGCTGGGCCCTCTTAGATCATTTAGAAATTGAGAAAATGCTCCCAGAGACATCTCAAAATGCCTGTCCAACCAAAACAAATCTTCAATTGAGGTTCCCTCTTCCCTGATATGTCCTGCTGACAACAAATCTAACTAGAGCAGTTGTTTATTAACTCATGTCATTTTGTTGGATGTGCTGTGTTTTCTCAGACATTTTTGATTAACTCTCATAGACTTATTTATTTATCCCCTATTGCCTATTGGATGTGTTTATTTTTCACATTGGTCTTATAGTATTCTTTCTGCTATCCTCATCAAACCTGTCTAAATTAATTTAGTTTGTTTTTATCGGTGAATACTTTTATTTCTCCTTTAATTGTTATAGATGGTTGTGCTAGGTATAATGGTCTGGGTTGACTGCCATGGTCTTTCTAAACTTGAAATATATCTTTCCAAGATCTTCTGGACTTAAAATATTCTATCAAATTTACTGTGATTGTGATAGGCCTGCCTTTATCAGTGATCTGACCCTTCTCTTTTGCAGCTTACCATGCCCCTTTATTCTGTATTAGTGTTTTAGCTACAATATCTTGTAGTAGTTCCTTTCCCTGTCCTGTCTAACTTTAGGCTTCTTGCATATGGGTAGATCTCTTTCTGTATTTTGGGGAACATTTTCTTTGATGATTTTATTGAAAATAATTTCTATGTCTTTGGTATCCTTTTTATGCTCACAGTTCAAAGACTTGGCCTTTTCATGGTGTCCCTAAGCTCTGCCCATGTTCCATTTATTTTGGTTTTAATTTATCATTAACCTTTACCTAATTATCCTATTCCTCTACCTTGTCTTCCAGCCCTAACACTCTCTTTCTCCACTGAGCTTTTTCATTACGATATGGATTTCTTCATTAAATTCTAGTGTCATAGTTTGAATTGATTTCTTTATTTTACTCAGTTGGTTTTATTTTCTTAGAATACATGCATGGCTTCTTTGAGTTTCATTTTCATTAAAGGCTATTGCCAGGGGAATAGCAGATTTTGGAAGAGATGCGTGGTATTGACTTTTGTATCTGGAGATAGCTTGTTATTTGAGTTTTTCTTTATTTTCTCTAATTTTATTAAAAATCTCCTTTACATACTGAAGGAATTTGCAATGTCTTTGCAGGTTTCAAGTGTCATTTCTCTGTGTAGGAAGCATACTCTGGGCCTCAGATTTGAGCCCCTGTCTTTCTCTGAAAGTTCCCTACTGTCTGTCATAACAGATACTATGCAAGGGTCAAAAGAACTCTGGCTGGTCCCTGCCTCTTTCTCAGTCAAGTAGAGATCTCTGGGCCTGGATGCCCTGGGTCACATGTGGTCTGATTCTTGCTTCTGCAGCCCCTCATGGTTGTTGTGGGGTTCCTTGAATCTGGATACCTTAACTTGAATCTGTTTCAGCTTTTCCATTCTGGATCCCTGGCTTGTGCCATGTATTGTGAGACTGTGAACTTGGATTCCATATATGAGTCCTTTCCAGCCTCTACTAATTTTGAATTGCATTTATTCTAGTCTCAGGTTTCTAATTCCTTGGTGAGCCAAACTAGTTTATTTTAGGCATCTACCAATTTTTATGTAGTCATTTGTTGATAAAACTTCCTTCTTAGAATCATTTATACTGGGTTCATAGTACTTCAATTTTAATTTTGCTCAAAAATTGTTTTTAAATCTCTTTATTGGCAATTAGTTGTTTAGATTCATGTTTTAAATTGCCATATTGAGTGATTTTTTTTCCACAGGACTTTCTAGTATTAATTTCTAGTTTTGTAGAATTATGATCAGAATAAGAAACTTGATGTGATTTTAGTTTTCATAAATTTACTAAGATATGTATTGTTGCCTGACACATGGTCAATATTATATAATATGAAATTGCAGAAAATGGATATTCTGAAATTCTTGAATTATATATATGTATATATATATATTATTTTATTTGCTTTTTTAGGTATGTCTATGTGTGGCCATGCATACATCAGTGCATGTGGAAAAATGCGAGGACATTCTGTGGGATTCAGTTCTCTTTTATCATATGGGTCCCAAGGATCAACTGAAATCATCATTTGGGTAACATTTGCCTTTACTTTCTGAGCCAACTTGCTTGGCCTTCTTTGAAAGATATTGTTGTATATCTCAGGGTGAACTTGGATTCCCTATATAGCCAAAGACAACACTGAATATCAACCTGCCTCTATCCTGTGTAATAGGATTCAAGGTGTATACCACCACACCTGCTTATATTCAATTCTGGAAATAAACCTAGGTTTTTATGCACATTATCATGCTATACCTCTCAATTATTAGGTTTTTGTAATTTTATAATGTTCAGCTTAAGAGCTCTATTTAGTAAGATTCATCTCTAAATGGTTTTTATATAAGTTCAATATATTTTATGTTATTTTACATTTATGTTCTCCTTAGACTTTTATCTAGCTACACTTTTTAATGTAATTTAACACACACATATATGTACTCCTGATAACTTCTAAAACATTTCATTCAACTACTAAAATGTACATATCACATCACTATACTCATAGAACATTTCATGAAAAATATATAAAAGGTACCATTAGTCAAAGTATTTTTTTAAATCTATGTTTATGAAAATGTTATTTTTTATCAATATTATGTACTAGTATACTATACTGTATCAAAGATGGAATAATCTAAGAATTTTTATTCAATGCAATTAGTAATAAATTAACAAATATGTAAAATTCTTATTAGCTAACTCCATTTCAGTTTTCTTTTTAGTGGGCATGTTAATATTTAGGACATATTGTAACACAATTTTCTAATTATTTACAGGCTAAAATGTTTCAGAACATATACTTCATGAATTGCTTCCCATATACAATATAAATTGAAGTCAATATATGTTGTCAATTCAAACAAGCAAGGCAACTTTCACTGTATACTACTTTGGTGGTTCACCATTCAAGGAGGAATTATTTAAAAAATTTGCTAGTTTTTTTTCTCTGTTTAGGGAGGTGGGAAGGATCTTGGATGAGGGGAAAATAAGTACAAAATACACTTTATGAAAAATAACCCAAATTAAAAGTGGGGTACAGGTTTAAATAGAGGATTCTTAATAGAAGGAATGTAAAAGACCAATAAACGAAGAAATGTGCAATATCCTTAGCTATCAGAGAAATGCAAATCAAAACTAGTTTGAAAGTTCATCTTACACCTATCAGAATGGCTAAGATCAACAAAACAAATGATAACTCATGCTGGTGAGGATGTGGAGTAAGGGGGGAATTCATGCGTTGCTGGTGGGAGTGCCAACTCATATAGCCACTATGAAAATCAGTGTGGCAGTTCCTTGGGAAGATGGGAATAGATCTACCTTGATTTCTAGCTACACCAGTCTTGGTCATATACCCAAAGGAAGCTTCATCCTATCACAGAGACACTTGCTCAACTATTTTCATAGCTGCTCTATTCATAATAACCAGACATTAGAAACAACTTATATGTCCCTCAATAGACAAATGGATAAAGAAAATGTGGTGCATTTACATAATGAAGTATTACTCAGTTTTTAAAAAATTCAACATCATGAAATTTGCAGGTTAATGGATGGAACCAGAATAAACCATCCTTAGCGATATAGTCCAGACCTAGAAAGACAAATATGGTATATATTTGCTTATATGTGGATATTAGCTGGGTATGCAATGGTAATCAAGCTACTATCCACGGAATCATGGAGCATAGGTATAGAGTAAGGGACTAGAGGGAATGTACAGATCACATTAGGAAAGGGAAATCAAATAGATAGCCATGGATACATGAGGGGTGGGGGTAGAATGGGAGGATCAAGTTGGGAGGAGGGGAGAGGAGGTTGTGGGAGGAAATATAGGGAAAGACAGAAAAATTAGGGGGCATTTGAAGGATAGTATGGAAACATAATACAATAGAAATTTACTGAAATATGTACATATATGAAGGTGATCTGAACGAAATAGACAAATAACGGCAGAGACAAGAGTCTCAACTGGCCATTTCTTGTCACCAAATGATGCTTTCCTTATCGGAATTGGGTTATAACTAATTGAGTTGTTTACTAACGGGGTCTCAGGAGAATCCCCAAACAACCTAAGCCCTTGCCAAGACAATAGACTTCTTTTCATAAACTGACAGCAAGGTGTCATTGCTGAAGATAACACCCACACAATTTGTTGAACATGGAGAAGTTGAGCTAGTGCCTACATAGAGGCTCCACCCCCACATTCCAATATTTTTGGTGCAGGAAGGTACTCTCCATGCTACCTAAAAAGAAATTCAAACACATATCCAGCCACAAACTCTTTGGTCCACAATGGTGTCCTACCTGCAAGACAGTTAAGAAGAGGATGTTTAAATGCCCAGAGCTGAAGTTACCAGTGGTTTTTAGCTGTTTGACTTGGACCCAGGAGGAATAATAATAATAATAATAATAATAATAATAATAATAATAATAAGGTAGGCTAGGAATATAGATCAGTGAGAGAGCATTTATATAATATTTATGAGGCTTTCAGTTCTATCTCTAGACTGAAAATATGTTGGGAAGAGTGTGCACATATGCCCAGGTGTGTGGGAATATAATGAACTATTTCTTTCCTAAATTATTGAAGATTTAAATAACAAATAGTTTATTCTCTTTAATAGCTCTTCTGTTTCTTTGTCTCTGAATGTATACAATATCTTTACAACATCATAGAATCTTGGCATTTCCCAGAACACTTTTGCTAGATGCAAAAGTGTACAACCCTCAAATGCATGCTGAGAAACACCAGCAGCATAAGAAATACTTTTAATAAAAGTTCTTTTAATTATACCATCATAAACTACACTAAAGGAATCATATCTCCAATTTAAGATATACAAAGCAGAGTTTGTAAAGGCATAATTTATAGTGTCTGAAGTACATTGGTATTTTGACTTTTCTAAATAACTTTTACAAAGCATCTGAAAGAGTAACACTGCCATCTTATGGCCTAAAAGTTGAAGTAAACTTTAAATATAAAAATAAATGACTTCATTATTTGTATTATTTAATGGCTTCATATATTTATATCATGAAATTTAGGTGTTTTCACTCCCAACTCCCTTCATTCTGCCACTGTAACTTTTCTTCTCAATTGTTCTTCTCCCTCTTAGTTTTACATCTTTGTGTGTGTGTGTGCTTATAGTTCCTCACCTGAGCCTGGGTAGGAGGTTATTTACTGAAACAAAGAAAATTGTGTGATTTTTGTCACAATTTTAAATTCTACACTTGAATAAAAGAACAAGTGAGAGAAATAGAATTTCTAACATGTTTTCAATTAAATATTACTAAAGTAACACATATCATAAGTTCTTTAGTTATCAGCATTTAATCTATACATAAAACATTTTCCTTTTAGAAGGATTATTAATATTTATGTAGTAGTAAGCAACATTTATCCAGACCATCACAAAAAAAGGAAATTAAATAACATATATAAAGCCACAGAGGTCAATCATAAATAGCAGGTTTGTTACTTAAAATATAATGTCCCTGATAAAAATACAACTTTCTTAATTATTATAACTCACTATGTCTGAAACTTGTGGTTTTATCAAGGAATTCAAAACCAGATCCTATTAAATCATAGCAAATATTTATTCAGTGCACTTTTTTCTTACATTAATTTGTTCTTGTACTTTTTCTTAAGTCTTTATGAATAATATTTTTAAATTATGTTTTAAGATAATTCAGGGACTTTCTCATTGTCAAAGATGGTAAATTTCAGATGTAGTGTTATTTCAGTGAATCAGAAAGCTAATGCCTCTCTTATAATTTACATAGTCTCATACTCAAATTTGACTCTACTGAAATATTGTATATGTGTTCTTAACAGTACTAAGTAGTGTTACAGGATCTTTTCTTCATTAAACATTGTATCAATACAATTCTTCTCTTCTTCATACTCTTCATGCCTCCTTGAAAATCTTATCAAACTCTATTTAAACATCCACTGAGCATTGAACTACTCAGTGTTTATTCCTTGAACTGGTTATCCTTTCATTGTTGATTTTCTTTTCTTTAACAATCTCATCCATGATCAAAGTGACAACTACTACTATAAGTAGATAATTTCTAAATTATACCGTCTATAACATTTTTCTGAATGTAGAGCTTTGCATCAAATTTTCTATTTTTATTTCTCTTGGGTACCTTTTTAATACCACATATTCAGTATTAAAACCAAAATCAGAACAATCTATGCTAGCAGATCATTTGTTTGTTTATTGCTTGTGTGTGTGCCCGTGTGTGTTCTTGAGATGTGAGAAATGAGTTCAGTTTCCTCTGAATTGAAACATTGTTTCAGGAGGGGGTTGCTTGTGAAATCAGGAGGCAAACAAAACATCACATGTGGAAAGTAGAAACTTAAAAGATTCTAAAAGTTGCTTCTCCAACTTTATAGAAGATGTGAACAACTTCTAGAGGATGAGACTCAGACTGGACCAGCTTCCCAGAGAGGAGACAGCTCTGAGACATGTTGATCTGCCTTTAAGTTATGCATTGAGCTCCAGAGTTGCAGGTTTTAGAAGTCGTTACTCATATTGGGGTAGGTTTTTTGATGAGGTGGGTGATACTGAGTCATCCTTGCTCTTTTATGTAACTACTCAACTATACTTTTGTTAGAAACCCCAATAAAAACTCAGTAGTTCACAAAGTTGGATTTTGGTGAAATTATTACTTTGATCTATTGTGGGTGAGTAGCTGCGCGCGTGTATGTGTGTGTGTGTGTGTGTGTGTGTGTGTGTGTGTGTGTGTGTGTGT
>LZPO01055180.1:64931-77866 GCA_001675575.1 Neotoma lepida
TACTTAGTCTACTACATTTTGTCATAGCATTTCAAGATTAGTACAGTATTCAAGTACTAAAATATGTAAAGCAGATATTAACAAATTTATGAGAAGACAGACTCTAAAGTAATTCTAATGCCCCACTTTTAACAGTGGACAGATACCAACAGAAAATCTACAAAAACAAAAATAGAAAATCTACAAAAATAGAAAATCTACAGAAACAGAAAATCTACAAAAACAAAAATAGGAAGTTAATTGCAATCTAGGTAAAATGGACCTATCAGATATCTGTAGAACATTGGATCTTACAAATACTAAATATACAGTTTTATTCCAATTAGCACATGGAACCCAAAATAGATCACATGACAAGTTATAAGTCTTAAAACTTTTTATAAACAATTAAAATCAATATAAATATCCTTTCCAAACACAATATAATAAAAATGGAAATAAAACTATGTAACATGTATTTCTAAATGGTCTTTTAATTAAAAAAGCCCAGGGCCAGATATTGGGGTAAATGCTGAAAGATCAGAGAGACAAAGGGACAAGCCACCTCTAAGACTCTTCAGCCTGAAAAGTTTCTAGTTCCTGTCTCCTCACACCTTATATACCTCTGCCCAGCCATCACTTCCTGAGATTAAAGGCATGTGTGCTTCCCAAGCAAAGACATGAGATCGCAAATGCTGTGATTAAAGATGTGTGATTCCCAAGTACTGAGATTAATGGTACGTGCCACCATTGCCTGACTCTGTTTCTCTCCTAGACTGAGTCAATCTCATATACTCAGGGGTGGCTTTGAACTCACAGATCCAGACAGATCTGTGCCTCCTGAGTGATAGGATTAAAGGTGTGTGCCACTACTGTCTGGCCTCTATGTTTAATCTAGTGGCTTGTTCTGTTCTCTGATCTTCAGCCAAAGTTTATTAGGGTACACAATACATCACCACAAAACTAAGGAAAAATTTGTAACCTATGGACTTGTATGAAAATTAGGCAACTTACAATTTTTTTTGTTTGTTTTTTGTTTTTTCGAGACAGGGTTTCTCTGTGTAACTTTGGTGCCTTTCCTTGAACTCACTTGGTAGCCCAGGCTGGACTTGAACTCACAGAGATCTGCCTGACTCTGCCTCCCGAGGGCTGGGATTAAAGGCGTGTGCCACCACTGCCTGGCTGAAATTAGGCAACTTAATGTTGAACAACAAATGAAGTAAAGAACAAGATGGAATGTGAACGGTTATTAAACAAATGAAAGGCAAGGGCCAGCAAAATTGCTCAACGGGTAAACATGCTTGTTACCAAGTCTGTCAGCCTGAAGCTAACAATAGACTAAATGGAATAATGTTGAAAGATTTTTCTCTAAGATGTGGAAGCTCACTGTAATCACTTCTTTTCAACATAGTGTTTAAGGTCCTAACCAGAGCCATCAATCAAAATAAAAATATGAAGTGACATTCCAATTGGAAAACTACTTGTTTAATTGTCACTAAAGAAGGCACAAACTTCCATACAGAAATTCCCCCAAACTCCCATCAGCTTTCTTTAAAAAAATGAATACATTCAGTAAAACATTCAGATACAGATTAAGACACAAGTATTAGTAGTAGTGTCAAAACTACTAGTTATTATTTGAAATCATGAAAACAATTTATCATAAATACAGAATAGCAATGCACTAGAAATGAGTTTGCCTAAAGACATCAATGTTTCTACAATGAAAATAATTTGCTATGTAAAGAAGAAAAGAAATGAAATAGTATATATTCTTCCTATGTCCATTGAATTCTAGAATTTATATCATTAAAATATCATACTCCTTAAAATAATCAACAAATTCAATGCAATTCTTATCCAAATATTAATATAATTTCTCATAGATATATTTTAAAAGTACAAAAATGTTTATAGAATCACCGATATCCACACACAAAACCTCTCAAATATCCAAAGCCATCTTGAACAAAGAAAGCAAAATAGATGGAATTACATTGCTTGGCTTCAAATTAGACCACAAAATTGTAATCAGAGCAAGATGATATTAGTATAGACACATAAACTAACGGAACAGGATAAATAGAATATAAGTTATTCCACACATCTACAGCTAACATTGTGTTAAAGTGCTCAAAACATGATTGGAAAAAGACCCATCTTTTAAATAAATGATTCTGGGAGAACTGACTAGCCTGCCCCCCATACACACACATATCTACAACCTTATAGTTAAAAAACAATTAAAATTGATTTTAAAATTGAAGTTATAAAATATCTAGATAAGTCAGGGCTGGAGATGTTTCAGAATATTGCAGTAAGTCAAGTATTTTGAGGCAAGACCCAAAAACATTGGAAACAAAAGTAAAAACTGACAAATGCAACTACATAAAAACTGAATATCTTCAATGCAGCAAGGAAATGACAATCTACAGACTGGGAGAATATATTCATAAAGTCTATATACAAGAAAAGGTGTGAGGAGCTCAAACAATTCAAAGGAAAAACTTTCAGTATAAAATAGATGATAGATATAAATAAACATTTGCCAAAAAGAAAGATATTCTAAAGACCAACAGATATATATGGAGATGCACATCATCACTATTCATCAGAAAAATACAAATCAAAACTACAACTGTACATTACCTTAATCTCATAAGAATAACTTTATCCAAAGAATAAAGATCACAATGCTGGTGAGGATATGAAGAAAAGGGAAACCTTGTACACTTTTGGTCTTATCAGTATATTAGTTAATTTTCTGTTTATGTGGTAAAATACCATGACTAAGGCAATGTCTAAGAAAGAGTTCCAGAAGGATAAGAAAAAAAACATCATGCTGTAGAAGCATAACAGCAAGCTGAAGGCATTGTGGCAGGAGCAGGAAGCTGAAATTTCACTTCTTTAGATGCAAGAAGGAAGCTGAGATGGAAAATAGAAAGTTGGGTAAGAGTATAAACATTTAAAGCCATAAATCAATGATGTACTTCAGTAAGACTACACATTCCAAAAGTTCCTCAGTGTCCCAAAACACCACCATCAACTGAGGACCCAGTGTTCAAATATCAAAATTATGAGGCCATTTCTCATTCAAACCACCACAATGAGTTAATACAGCAATTGTGTAAATAATATGGAACATCTTCAAAAACATAAAGATATGATTACTTCTTGATTCATCAGTCCTACGATGGGGTGTATATCTAAAACATTTGGAGGGGATATTGAGAAGTGTCTCTACTCTTATACCTATTACAGTATTATTTACAAACAGCCAAGAAATGGGAAAGAACTAACCAATGCATTAATAAAGAAAATGTGTTAATATACACAGTGGGATACTATTCAGCCATAAAACAGAAAGAAATCCTGTTATTTGCAACATTGATAGACTTGGTGATCATTTTCTCATGTGAAATGTGCCACTCCAGGCATGATAAAAGAAAAGAAGTACTGTATGATCTCACTCATATGCAGAATATAAAACAGTTCCTCTCAGAGAGAAGGGAGTAGAGTGTCAGTTACAGGAAACCGAAGTATGTAGAGTGTATGAGGGTAGTTAATCTATGACCATTATGTTATAGTTAGATAAGAATGAGAACTTCCAGTTTGCTATTACAGAGCAATGCAACCATAGATAAGGATTAGATAGTGGGTATTTTAAAATGCTTTAAGTATTTTGAATAATTCCTTCATAAAGAAATTATAAAGAATAAATATTTAGAATTTAAAATAACTGAAATATTATATAGTATACATATGTATGAAATATTATACAATGAATACATTTATAAAAGTTTCATGTAATATTCCTTAAATAGGTACATATTCTGTTTTTATGTATCATTTAAAATAAGCTTACAAAAATAAAATTCACACCTGTTATATCCTGTTTTAAATGCACAAATAGACCAATATAAAGGGTAAATGATACCTTTATCTTAATTAAATGTTAATTTCAAGAAAATGAACTAAAATGTTAAAACCGAGAATAGATCTTCCAAATAGAAGCAATACATATAACATGTAGAGAATATGTAGAAGAACATATACACAGGTACATACAATATATAGATATGCATTGAAATGCATTGGCTGGATTTTGTTCTAAAAATAATATGAAATCTTGACACTTAATACAACAGAATATAACCACATTTGATAATTGGTACCTTAGAGGCAAAATACAATTAAGTTAAAGTAAGGGAATCAGGGTGATCTCTGATAAAATATGGCAGGTTATTAAGAGACCACACAGAGAAAAGACCTTGTGAAAATGTAGGGAGCAATTGACCATAAAGAATATAAACAGGCTGTCCTAGAAAGAAATCATCCCTACCAACATGTTGGATTCAGACTTTTAAGTATCCTAGATTCTGAGAAAATTTGTTCTTATTTTTTATGAAACACAATGCATGGTATTTTATTTCTTACCTAGCAAACCAATACACAGACACACAGGCATACACACATACACCTTCTCACACAAAGACAGTTTATTTTATAAATCAATAAGGAAAGCAAACAGTTAATGGGAAAATGGGCAAATCATGGGCATTTCAAATTTTAACATAAGAGGCTATTTAATATACAAAAACAAAAACACATACTCAATCTCATAAATAATCAGGAAAATAGAACATTTTAAATGTATGTGTTCGACATGGAACTTATAAACCAGGCAAATCCAGTCTGATTCTCCCTGCAGTTTGAATGATAGATATGAGAAGAGAGACTTTGGTTAATGGTGGATGTAGTACTGAGTAGACACAGAAATGATCAAACAGAGAAGGTAGTTGTAATAACAGCAGACTGATAAGTATATATTACTGAGGGCCGAGAACATAATGCAAATCTTGAATTTCTTTTTAAATAGTTCAGCATCTTACCAAAATGTCTGTTTTCCCATGTTCCTTGAAATTCTCTTTGTTAGCAAAGCACTTTCAATTGTGTTACTAGGATGAGATTTTTGTTGTTCTTGGTATTTGGTTTTGATTTTGTTCTATTTATTTTATTAAAATTAGACTCCAATATTTTTAAACCTTGTGATATAAACTGAGATGTTATGAAGGGACAATGTGCCTCATTTTAAAACATTTTAAGTTTTAGTAAAATATAAGCCATGAAATTTATCTTTAAGTGCAGAATCCAGTAGAGTAATATTCTTTTTTATTATTATTATTACTTTTTTTAATGGCATTTATTGTGCTTTTGGTGTTTTTGCCCAAATGTATGTCTGTTTAAGGGTGTCATGTCAGATTTCCTGGAACCAGGGTTACAGACAGTTGTGGGCTGCCATGTGGGTGCTGGGAATTGAACCCGGATCCTCTGCAAGAGCAGCTAGTGCTCTTAACCTCTGTACCATCTCTCCAGCCCCCAGTAGAGTAATATTCTACTGTGCAGCCATTATGGTGATCTGTTTCCACAACTTTCTCATTGTTACTTCTGGGTTTGGTCTTGGAAATCATGTAATAATTGATATTTATATATATATATATATATATAATGTTTTGGGGAAAGTAATTAATAAAGAAAATAAAAGAAATAAAGGAAATAAGCAATTCTTAGCTCCGTTGTTGCCCTGTGTCATAGAGATCCTGCAGCTACACCATCAGGACCAGTTCTACTGTGTTGCCCAGTGAGGTACAGGGGTCACTATCCTTAGTTTTGCAGCTGGTGAGGTTCAGGGACAGCTCTCCCACTTTTATGACCTCAGGGCCAGCTTTGCCACCTGCCACAGGTGGTGAGAGGTCGGGAGAGGCATCTTTCCCTGGCCCACACCAGCACATGGCAGATGAGGTAGCGGGGCAGCTATCCTATGCTCACATTCTTGGGGCTGGAAAATCTGCAACCGTATCCATAGGGTCAGGTCTACTATGCTGCCCAGGCAAGGTGGCAGGCCCACCTTGTGAGTTCTGCAGCTGGTAAGGGGGAGGGTCATCTGCCTCGCCCACCACAGGTGGTAGGGGCAAGGGGGAGTACATCTTTCCCTTGACCTCACCACCACATGGCAGAAGAGAGGTTGTGGCCAACTATCTCTCATACCCTCAGGGCTAGTTCACCTGCACCTCTGCCAATGGTTTCAGTTCCACTGTGCTGCCCAGGTGAGGTTCAGGGCCTCCTCTCCTGAGTGCTGCAGCTGGTGAGGCACAGGAACAGCTCTCCTCCTTTTATGGCCAAAGGGCCTACTCTTTCATCTGCCTTAAGCATAGAGGGACAGGGGAAGAGGGCATCTCTCCCCCACCCATGCTGCCACATGGAAAATGAGGTGAGGGTCCAGATCTCTCACGCTCAAGTTCTCAGGCTGGGTCACCTTCACCCTCATCAACAGGGTCAGCTCTGCTGTGCTGCCCAGGTGAGGTTCAGGACCCACTTTCCTCAGTGTTACAGTTGGTAAGGGGGACCGCCCTAGCCAGCTGGAGGTAGTAGGGGCAAGAGGGAAAGGCATCTTTCCCTCGCCCTGACCACTACCCACAGATAGTACCAGCTATGCCCCTTTTATGCCCTCAGGGCTGGCTTACCTGTGCCCCTGTCTTCATGGTCAACTCTGCTGTGGTGCCTAGGAGAGATGTAGGGTCCCTTCTCCTGAGTACTGTAGCTGGTGAGGGGTTGGGTAAGTACCCCCACCTGCTGCAGGTGGCAAGCGATAATGAGAGGCATCTTCCCCTCACCACGTGGCAGGCACAACCTGCTCTCCTATTCTCATGTCCCCAGGGCAGCTCACCCATGCCCTTGCGAGCAGGGTCAGCTTTATTGAGCTGCCCAGGCGAAGTGTGGGACCCTCTCTCCTGAGTGCTTCAGCCAGTGAGGGGGCAGGACCAGTGCTCCCCAGTTTTGCAGCCAGTGAGGGGGCTGGGCCAACTCTGTACAACCTTTGGTGGTATAGGGAGCCAAGGAAATCAACACAGACCTTGGCTGCATCAGGACCATGAACCCAGACATGGGCCCTGGCAACAGCACAGGTCCAGACATCATCATGTCCTTGAGTAGAAATTAAGCCCCCCACATCTACCCACTCCTCACCGATTTCACCTCTTCAGATATGCCTCTGTCCACAGGATATGAAACATTCTGTCTCTCTCCCATACCACACCATACAGGTGGGGCATTTCTTCTCTGAGTCTGGGACACAGTTCCCCGGGTCTGCGTGTGGGTCTTGTAGTCCTGCCCAGTCTATCACAGCACTGGACAGGAACATGGCACTGGGCAGGACCATGCCCCCTCCTCGGAGCCCTGGGAGGTTCACCCTGGGTCTGCATGTGGTGTGGTTCTGATCCTACTCAGTCCATCATGGCCGACTTATTTTTATTTGAGTGTGTGTGTGTGTGTGTGTGTGTGTGTGTGTGTGTGTGTGCCCGTGCACTTGTGCAGAATCCCACAACACCCAAAAGAGGACATTGGATCCCCTGTTGAAGGAGTTAGTTATATGCAGTTGTAAGAGGCCAGAGGTGAGTTGTAGCAATTGAACTCAGGCCGTATGAAGAGCAGGAAGTACTCCTAAACACTGAACCATTTTTCCAACCCCTTGTCTGAGATGTACGAGTGGAGGGAGGGATGGAGAGGGAGAGCAATGAAAGAGATATCTTGGTAGAAGGAACCATTAGTGGGTAGGGGAGAAACCTGGTGCTAGGGAAATCCCCAAGAATCTACAAGGATGACACCAGCTAAGACTCCTAGCAATAATGGAGAGAGTACCTGAACTTACCTTCCCCTATAATCAGATTAGCGGCTACCCTAATTGTAGTCATAGAACCTGCATCTAGCAACTGATGGAAGCAGATGCAGTGATCCACAACCAAGCACTGGGCTGAGCTCCTAGACTTTAGTTGAAGAGAGGGAGGAGGGATCACAGGAGCAAGTGATGTCAAATTCACGATGAGGAAAATCACAGAGACAGCTGACCCGAGCTGGTGGGAGCTCATGGACTCTGGCCTGTAAGCTGGGGAATATGCATGGGACCAAACTAGGCCCTCTGAATGTAGGTGACAGACATATGGCTAGGTCTCTTTGGGGAGCCCCTGGCAGTGGGACCAAGACTTATCCCGGGTGCATTAAATGTCTTTTTGGAACACATTCCCTAAGTTGGGATACCTTGCTCAGCCTTGACACAGAGGGGAGGGGATTGGTTCTGCCTCAACTTAGTGTGTCAGACTTTGTTGACTCCCCAAGGGAGGCCTTACTCTCTCTGAGGAGTCGATTAGGGGTGGGATGGAGGGAAGTGGGGGGGAGAAGAAAGGGAGGGAGGGGAAACTAGGAATGGTATGTAAAATTGAAAAAAAAAACTCTTAAGAAATAAGTTAAAAATTGGCTTATATATTTATCCTTTTCCAAAATGGTTGAATTCTGACTAGAAAGCTACTGAAAACAATTGATGAAATATAGATTAAATTGTTCTTACAGATTTTAATAGAAATTTTCTAAAAAGAGAAATACTAATATTTAACTTATTAATATCATTTTGGATTTTATTATATGTCATTAACATCATGGATACAAAGTTATAATTATTTATTGCAAAAAAGCAATATTTTTGGAGAAAGTGTTTCAGATGTAATAGAAACATAATAACTCCCATGAAACTTATAGCAAAATTTAGGTGCATGTTTGAGCCTTCACTGTCATATTGACATTTGACATTTGTGTTATCTGTGCATGATGCCCAGTACTGTTTCTTATCACAGTACTGTAGCTCTTTGTCCTAATCTCACAGAGCTACTGTGAGAACTTACTAAAATGTATTTACACATAAAAATCAAAATACAATATATATGCTAATTATTTTAGTATTATAAGCTATGTAATCTAAACATAAAAAGAAGTAAATTTCACTTTTGATGGAAGAAAAGTCTAACACAATAAACACAATTTGTGTATACTTTGACCATATGCTTTCTATTTGTCACAGAATTCCATAGATACATTACACATAACAATTTAAATTTGCAAACCTTGGTAATTTATTATGAAAACAGTTGCAAAAGTTTACACAAACTATAATATACTGTGGAGGGTGTGGATCATAGTTTAATATCTCATATCAAAACTAGTGAAAGTTAGCTAAAGAAAAAGATGATAGGTTGGAAATTATTTTTTTGTTTTAACATTCAAGCTTGTTCTGTTTAACATTTTGTTATTTTTGCTGTGCAGTTCTTGTTTTTTGAGACATGGTCTTACTATGTTGACTAGTCTGGCCTCATACCTTCAATAATCCTCCTGTCTTTCCCTCCCAAACAATGGCATTGCAGACATGTGCCTTCATGCCCAGCCTATTCCACATTATTCGTCTCAATGATTATCAATGGAATAATTATAGGATGTAGTAGGACAGGCCCATAGGGTGGAGGAAATTGGCTCAAAACAGTTGCCAAGGCATGCACATAAGGTACATCCTTATGAGCCAACCTGGAGTCTGCCTGAGGGCCTAGCAACAGGCACTGCCAGAGTTCCTGATTGTGCCCAGCCAATGATGGATGACCATGCAATGCCACCAGACTGCAACACAGCTTGGGTGCTGGAAGGAGAGTATATAAGGCCTTCCTCATTATTAAATAAATGAGTTTGCTGTTTGCCTTCAACTGACTTCCAATGTCTGTGCCATTGATGCTGAGTCTTGTCACCCCCTCCCGTGAGGGAGCCATTAGGATCCAGCAATAGCAGGACAGTTATCTTTTGCAAGAATTATTTTGTTTTTGCACTTCTGATATCTTAAAGTTTACATTTTACATATGTTTCAGGTAAGTATATTTTCTCCAACTGTCCTATGCTTGTGTATGAAATATATTAAATAAAACTATGAGATATATTATAAATAAAATCTAACAGCACTCAGAAAATTTTAAGAACAAAATACTGATTGAAGACATGCAACTGTCTATATATACAAAAAAAACCTACCTTTTCTTTAAAATGACACAAAATATATTCAGGAATAAATACATTACAAAATGTAAAAGAAATCACAAACCAAAATCCCTAAAAAATATAACTGTCCCACAGTGTTACAAATGGAAGAGACAGAAAAGAGCCTATCATGATGACCTTCTGCAAGATATGATAGTACAATAGTGGCACAATGCTTGTGCAAGTAACCAACCAATATCTGATTGGACTTAAGGTCCACTCCCCAAGTGAGAACCCATGCCTGACATTTCTAAAGTGGCCAAGAACCTGGGACCAGGTAGCCCAGGGACCTAGGGTAAAACCAAATATTACTGTTCTGACAAAAAATGTAGCAATAAAATTCTGCTATATTCATAGATCAATGCTTTGTCAGCCATCATCAGAGAAACTTCCACCAATAATAGATGGGAATAAATGCAGAGACCCACAGAAAGACAATGTACTGAGAGTGAGAGAACTTGGAAAATCCTAAATGGGATGTCTCCCTCTCAGGACTTAGGTAACTGCAGAAAATGGGGCAGAAAGATTGTAAGTGCTGATGGGGATTGAAAATACCAAGGAAACATGTTGTAGAATATTATTTTAAGGTGTGTTACTTTTGTTTATGTTGCACTTGTTTAACTCTGTGAAGCTGTGTTACTGTGCCTGTCTAAAACATCTGATGGTCTAATAAAGAACTGAAGAGCCAATAGTAAGGCAGGAGAAAGGATAGGCAGGGCTGGCAGGCAGAGACAATATATAGAAGGAGAAGTCTGGGAGGAGAAAAAGTAGTCAGAGAAGGCGGGGGACTCCAGGAGCCAGGCACTCAGCTACACAGCAAGCCATGGAGTAGGAGTAAGAATATGAGGGAAAGTCCAGAGGCAAAAGGTAGACAAGATAATTTAAAATTAAGGAAAGCTGGCAAGAACCAAGCCAAGCTAAGGCCAAACATCTATAATTAAGACTAAACATCCATGTGTGATTTATTTGGGAGTTGGGTGGTGGGCTCCCAAAGAACAAAAACAACAGAAATAAGCTTTCTGAACACAACAGGGCTGATGCACATATGAACTCACAGACACTGAAGCAACATGCATAGAGCCTGCACGAATCTGTACCAGATGGGTTCCCAGTGCTAAGATGAGATGTAGACACAAGCACCCATCCCTAACCCAGAAGCTATATCCAACTGATAACTTCTCACAAATGGAAAATTAATTTTCTCTGTCAGAGTCTCACTGAATATCTAAAGCACCCTTAATGGCAGGCCCTGCAACCACCACTAGATGGAGGTTGTCTCATGATATTTAGTCAGGGCATTTATCCATTTAATTTTAATTTTAATTTTTTTATTTTATTTAGTTTTTTTCTTCCTTACAGGTCCTTTATGTATATTATGGCTTCCAGCTTTGTGTTTTTATGAGATTCCTATTTGTGCAAAGGTGTGTGTCTCTGTACCTATCTGTGTTTCTTGCACTTTTTCTTTGGTTCTTTTCCTTCTGTCTGTTTTGTCCTATTCTGATTTGTTTGTTTGTTTTTAATCTTATTCTTATTATTATTTTTCACATGCCTATTTGTTTTCCAAAGAGAAACTGAAAGCAGGTGGATTAGGATGTGAAGAGAGGTGAAGAGAATCTCAGAGGAGTTGGAGAAGGAAATATGCTCAGAATATATTGTATGAAAATATATTTTAAATAAAAGAAAAATTAAGAAAAGACACAAAAGAATATGATACATACTTACTGAAATGACTGAACAAAACTTGATAAGTACAGGGCTTCCAGTATTGGCCAGTTGTATCACCCAGACAGAGTGTGAAAAACAAATGAAAGAAAGAAATGTTTGCACTACAATATGTCTCAAAGTTCATTGTGATCACAGTGAAGAACAGAAGTGTGATTCTGGATTAGTCTCAAACTTAAAAAAAGTAAACAAGGATTGGATTTTAAGGTTTGTTTTCCCTGGGACCAAAAACAAACTGAAAATTTAAAGAACAATGGGAAAAATTATGTTGGAAATATAAATTTAGAATAAATAGT
Source organism: Neotoma lepida (assembly GCA_001675575.1). Classification (NCBI taxonomy): domain Eukaryota; kingdom Metazoa; phylum Chordata; class Mammalia; order Rodentia; family Cricetidae; genus Neotoma; species Neotoma lepida. The sequence goes on from LZPO01055180.1 coordinate 76,832, forward strand.
TATTTAAGGCATAAGGAACTACTTGGTTTTCACTCAGCAGACATCCAATAATAGATTGGTCTGAAATCCAGAAATTCAGAGGACATAAAATGAACTAAAGATTAAAATATTCTAAAATCAAATGAAGACACTTTAGCTGAAACACTAACCAGTTTTTCTGCATATCTTCTTCTCTCAAAAATCCAATAAATATAAAAAGAGAAGTGGTGAGAAAGAACCATGTATGTCAAGGAAATGTCTTGACCTTTGTAAGCAGCCTGAATCTCTGAAAATCAGTGTTTCGAAAACATGAAAATTTGAAGGCATGAGCACTAAAAAATGGAGTGACAAAAAGGAAAATTTCCAGGATTTACTAAAGTTGTACAGATATTTACATTTTCTTGACCAATGCTGAATTGATTCAGATGAGAAAGTTTTAACACGTTTGAAATCTTAAGAAGATGCTTCTTTGAGTAAAGAGCCAAATAAAGTTTACTTAAAATTATAATTTTCAAACCAATGGAATGGAAAAATTAATTCAGTCACTACAAGTTCATGAAAGATGGTTTTGTAAAGTCATAGAGTGTAAATATTTATTCATTCCAACATGTACTAATCTTAAGACTCTCAAAAGTAAAAATGGGAGAAGAGACATAAAGTATTCCCAAATAGGATGAGTTAAAAATTATTATATGAGTAAGAATCAGGGTCTGAACCCCAACACTGAAAAAAAAATACTCCCTAAATATAATTAGCATGTATCTTATACATAGATGTAGATGATTTACAAAACATTAAGAAGTGTTCTGATAGTTAAATGATTTATACAACAGCATATTTATCATCATCTCTCCTTTTGAGTTTGTCAAAGTGAAATAAAATGAATAAAAGAACTCACAGCAAAACTAAAACAACAGCCGGGCGGTGGTGGCGCACGCCTTTAATCCCAGCACTTGGGAGGCAGAGGCAGGCGGATCTCTGTGAGTTCGAGGCCAGCCTGGGCTACCAAGCGAGTTCCAGGAAAGGCACAAAGCTTCACAGAGAAACCTTGTCTCG